>JANHFX010022753.1:30563-45355 GCA_027560015.1 Chloroceryle amazona | reverse complement strand
GGTGCTCTACTGCGCTGCCTGCCAGCAACGCTGCCACCCGGCCCGCGGGCCCTTCGCCAAGCACCGCCTGGTGCCGCCGCCCGCACACCCGGGCGCCCCCGGCGGCGACGGAGGCGGCGGGAAGGGGGCGGGCGGCGGCCGCAAGCTGCCGACGTGCGCCGAGCACGACCTGGAGAACTACAGCATGTACTGCGTGAGCTGCCGCAGCCCCGTCTGCTACCAGTGTCTGGAGGAGGGCAAGCACGGCAAGCACGAGGTGAAGGCTTTGGGTGCCATGTGGAAGCAGCACAAGGTGAGTGCCCTTAGCCTGCCAGGAGGAGCTGGGGTGATGCTTGGCGCTAGGATTTGTTCATCCCAATGCTCTCTACCTTCGGATTGGAGTTTGTGGTTATGTCAGTTATCCTCCTAGACTTTCTTCCCCTTGACATGGTGCTCTTAGGTCTCCAGTCTTTCCTGACTGCCCAGTGACCCTGCAGCCTCTGCTCGGGGTTAGGAAGCATGCAGTCTGCCTCCCATGTTGACCTCACCTTACCTAGCAAATCTCAGGCTCAGCCAGGCCTCAGGCATACGTCTGGATGAGCAAATCCATTTTACTAACTTCTTTGCCTTCCACGGGGTCCTCTGCCATCCCATCTTCTCCCAGGTCAGTCTTTCCTACCACCACCCACCTTTCGCGTGGGACTCAGTGCAAGCTACCACAACCATTTCCCACCACATGTCAATGAGGCAGAGTGGTCCAGAGCCACCTGAATGTTTTAGACAGGGAAGTGTGGTAAGGAGGGTTGTGGGAAATCATGTTTTCTCTGGGGACTCAGAGAGCCCCACTCCGTTCCCAAAGAGGCCAGAAGGAATGGCTGGAGGGACCTTCATGACACAAAATGGGGTCTGGGGACAAGTACAGCTTTTTCTCATTCACGTAGTGTCACCATGTGATTTATGCTTCCCTGCAAGTGATGCTCCTTAGTCCTCCCTGGAGCCCCCTGGGGAGACATCAGAGCAAGCTGCTTTGCCCCACGGGGCTTTTGACAAGTTCTGGTAGATCTGCTGGGTCACTCGGCCATGCTCTCCTTGTTAAAAATAAGACTTTTTAACCAGTTGATTAAAAAGCAAGACACGACCTTAGAAGTTGAAAGAGTATGAAGTCAGGTCTGCCTTGCTAAGAACACTGGACCTTGGAAAAGTGTTTGGTTAATACGTATGAATGTACAGGGCAGACCCCATTACCTGAGTGCTGAGCACAGTCCTTTGGAGCTTCACACTGGACTGGGAGGAAAGGGCTTCCCTCACAGCTCTGCAAAGAGCACTTGGCCAGCTTGGCTGGTTGCAGGATTCCCTGCTTGCTCTCTGTTGCAGTTAGTAGTAAAAACAAAACCAAAAGCCCAGCGTTCCTTTCAGATGCTGCAGGAGAGGAGAAAATCAAGACTGGTCTCATCATCCCTCAGCCATGGAGTGGTTGAACACAAGCTAGGCTGAGTTTGTAAAGCAAAGGCAATTTTTTGGCAAGGCAAAAAAAAGAGACTTTTGATTTTAAGATTCACAAAAGGTGCCCCCTGGGGTGATGGGTCTGAGTAGCTTGTCCATCTGAGAAAGACAAACTTCTCCAGTACGTGTTTCAGTCTGAAGGAAGGCTTGGCCATCTCCTCCCTAACATGATGGTTATTTGTGCAGAGGAGAAGTTCTCTTGGCCCAGAAGGAGCACATTCCAAATTCACAGCCGTTGCTGCTCATGCCAATGCCAGAATCCACTTCTTAGCAGAATGATTTTAATGAGCAGGGACTGAGTTCACTGGTCAAGTGCGGTTGATGTTTTGGGGAGTGGGAGGGACCAGTTTATGCTGTATTAACCTCTACCTTGAGTTAAAACTATTCGATGCCTTTTGGAAAAATATCATAAACTCTGTTGTAGTCAAAGTTTAGAGTCAGTCATTTTTCTCTTTCCTACTGCCCAACATTGGTAAAAGAGCGAACGATACCCTGGTGGTTTGGATTTTTACTGCATTTTTTTCTGTGACTAAGGTATCCCAGAATGTGGTTTTTCTCTTGATTTACAGACTCAATCAATGTGAAAATTCTAGTGAAAGAAAAAAAAAAAATTAGTTAATTTGGGCACTCTAAAATTGTGCCCTTCTGAATATTACTTTTCCCAGAACAATGCACTTGGCAGACAATAAATATAATAGGAACACGTAGCCAGAAAGCCTAAATCATCAGCTCACATTTATTCCGATAAATTGTTTGGGAATTAGATGCTTCTGCTTAGAAAGAGTTCTCAGAAACAGCAATTACTACAAGTTTATGACCTGTAGTTACTTTGGCCAAACCATACATTACTTATATTGAGTGGCATGCCAAACATAATTCAAAGTTTAAGTGTTCTCTAGCCTAGTGACTTCTACAGAGAAATTAAAAATGGTGTTAAAATAACAACAGAGCCCCAATGGCATCAGTCTGTGCAACATCCCTGACTTAGCTGGACTTTGTTACATTTGCTTGCAGGACAAGTGCACCTGGACCAGTAGTTGAGTAAAACTGTGTAAGTCTTTTGCCAGAGTTAAGTTCTTTTACGTCGTCATAGCAAGAATTGTGACCCTGTTGTCGGATTGAAGTTGGTAGGTCTTTAGATCTACCACTGAGAGGAATGGTGGTGGACACATTGCAGCTCTGCCCGGGTAAATGGTTATGTATTTTAGACAGCAGTGTGCTCTCGTAGCCAAAAAGTCCAATGATAGCCCTGGATGCATGAAGAAGAGTGTGTCCAGGAGGTTGAAGGAGGTTATCCTTCCTCTCTGCTCTGTCCTAGTGAGGCCAGATCTGGGGCATTGTGTCCAGTTCTGGACTTCCCAGTTCAAGAGAGTCAAGGGACTACAGGAGAGAGTCCAACAGAGAGCTACACAGATGGTTAGAGACTGGAACATCTCTCTTATGAGGAAAGGCTGAGATACCTGGGGCTGTTTAGAAGAGAAGACTGAGAGGGGATCTATCAGTGTTTATAAATATCTAAAGGGTGGGTGTCAAGAGGATGGGGCCAGTCTCTTTTCAGTGGTGCCCAGTGATAGGACATAAGGCAATGGGCACAAATGGGAACACAGGGAGTTCCACTTAACATAAGGAAAAACTTGTTCACCATGAGTGTGGCAGAGCCCTGGAACAGGCTGCCCAGAGTTTGTGGGGTCTCCTTCTATGGAAACTTTTAAAAGTCACCTGGATGCATTCCTGCATTCCTGTGCAACCTGCTCTAGTTGAACCTGCTTTAGCAGGTCAGTTGGACTCGATCTCCAGAGCTCCCTTCCAACCCCTGCCATTCTGAGGTGCATGTACTGAAATGCTGAAAGAAGCCACAGCTGGATAGGCCTGGGAAGGGCACGTAGGCAGGTGGTTGAAGGCAAGTGCTGGAGTCCAAATGCCTTCTTTTATTTGCTAGCCTAAAGGGTTGTGTTCCCAAAAACATATGGACTGCTTGAGAATTCAGCACCAAGGCAAGCTTAGCTAATCAATAGTTAATCTGCTGCTAGAGAGATGGAGGGAAAACAAGCTAAATGAGCATGAACTGTTCGGTTGAAAAAGAACGTGGGCATTATCTGGTTCATTTTCTAAAATCAAAGGAAGCATCAGTCTTTCATGCCCATCTGGATTTAATTACTCACCCTTGTTATCTCTCTGTTCCTGTATTTGATAGAAGTAGAAACTTGGTATCCATCTCCAACAGCCACATCATTGGTTGTAAGACCAGTATTAAAGTAAAAATAATGTCAGGTAGAATACCATTTGCCACAAGTTACTAATTGTCACAGTCAGTGGAGTTTTTAAAGCTTCAGTTTGGTTTCCAGTTAATATTTCTGCAGTGTGAGAGGTTGTTCTGAGTGTACAGGGCATTTTTTATGCCTTGGTTGGTTTACTGAGGGCTTAGTCATGTAGCTCCATCTGATTTTAATGGAAAGTGCATGACTAAATTCCACTGCTTTGTAAGGTATTTCTTACAAATGCTCGGAAAAACAAGGCTATTATCTCTAAGTGGGTTTCACAACTGGTGATCTGGTCTTCTCCTTGGCTTCATGCTGAAGTCACGTTAATGCAACCACAGGTTTTAATGAGCATGGCAATTTGCTCAGGAGCCCTTCGAACAATGACGTTGTTGAGTTTCTATTGCAGCTCTTTGCAATGGGAGCGTGCCAGGAGCCAGGAGTGACTGTTAATTGCTATCAGGACATATGCTGGTTACAGTTCAGCTGTAGTGATTCAGTTTTCTATGGCTGCTCTGATGCCTACATACAGCTTTTGGCTCTTCTGACCTAGCGAAATGCTTTTTGAGATGATTTGAGAGCTAGGGCAGATACTGCTACAGGGGAAGTTTTATGTTTGTTGGGACCAGCCTTGGGTTTTGATTTGAAAGAAAGGAGCCCTTGCCTCCCTGGGACAATTTGGTTGGGTCAGTCAACAGCAGAATGTACCATGCTTTTGCCATGCATTTCTTTCTCACTATCTCCCCTGCTGCTCGGTGACATTCTGCTTCCACCTTGTCCTGTGCCAGCTTGACAAGCCAAAGGCTCAGGTGTGGCTTGTGGATGGAGCAGCAAGTGCAAGCAAAAAGGGTGGTCTTTAAACTCTGGCAGCCATGATCAGCCTGTGGAGAACTGGTCTAGAAATTCCACATCAACATGAGGAAAAAAGTCTTTACTATGGAGAACTGGAACAGGCTGCCCAGAGAGGTTGTGACGTCTCCTTCTCTGGAGATATTCAAAACTTGCCTGGACATGATCGTGTGCAACCTGCTCTAGGTGAACCTGCTTTGACCAGGGGGTTGGACTCAGTGATCTCCAGAGGTCCCTTTCAACCCCCACCATTCTGTGATTCTAGGATTCTGCGAATTTTTGTTTGTCTGATCAGGCAGAAAACAAGGACCCTATTCAAGGACCTGGAATTTGCTTCTGTGACCTCAGTCGGTGTTCATATCAAACATCACCACTTGAAATTTTTGTTCAGTGACAAGAGTTTGCATAGGAGAATACAAAATATTCAAATACTGAGAAATATACACAGTAATGTGTCTTCCCATTACATTTGTTACAAACGAGTTGTAGTAGAGCATATTTTATTTCCAAATTCAGCAATACCTACAAAGTAATACCTACAACTGGGCTAAAAGGACCAAGTTGATGTGAATATGAGGACAAAGATGCAGCATGGCCTTTTTCTCCATCATTCGGTCCCAGCTCCCAGTCAGGGTTTGTAGCCACCTCCTGCAGAGCCCTGGGGGGTTAAGCAATGCCTCTGCCTGTGTAAGGCAGAGCTGGGCTGAAAAGTGCCCACTGGGAGCTGCCAAAGGTCTGCTCCTTGCTGTCCTGCATGACCGAGCAAGCGTAAGGGGAGGAGGAGGAGGAGGCATTAAAACAGGAGGCAAGCTCAAAACTTTGGCAGCTGGAAGAAGTGAGCTGTGCCCTTTTCATGGATGGAGTAATTTACTTCCCTGCAGGAGCAAGAGAGAAGAAGAAAATGAGTGGTGACTTAGTGAAGTTCAACTAAGCCTTCTGTTAGAGACTCATAACCTTTCTGCTGTCCTACATACAAGGCTCTGTCTGAAGGGACGCTCTAAGGAAACAAGGGCAGTAACCTTCCAAGAACCTGATGTTTCATCTTTTATTTTCTGATGTCAGTTGTCATATCCATTTGGTGGTGATAAATAACTGGGCATCATCAATCTCATAGTTGCCAAGTGTGCCTGAGGAGTAGACCCACAAAGATAGTGTCTAACCTGCAGGATACTCATGATGGGACCTGTCTGGTCACTCTGCATATATCTACAGGGAGAAGTGATGCTGGATCCAGGCTAACAAGCAGAAAAATACAGTTTCTGGGGTTTCTCTGGTCAGACCATGGTGGTTTTGGGTCTGCTGGTGTCAGAAGCACCATTTCCTTCTCATTCTGGAAGTCCACCGAGAAGCCTCTGGTTTGGTTTAGAGATCTCAGGTGCCAGCTGAGGAAAGGGGAAGTTAGATCTCCCATGTGGACTTACAAAAGACATATTTTGTGCATCTCACCAGTCAAAAGTTAGAGGAAGGACTTTTTTCAGCTCTTCCAAAATACACAGTCTGTTGTTGGATTGGAGCATGGGAAACTGGAGCCCCAAAGGGACATTACTATGAAGCCTGAAAAGGCAGATTTGTCTTGGAAGTCCGGGTATATCTCAGGTTTGGTAGGATCTGCCACATTTAAAAAGAGTTCAGACATTGATGAAAAAAAAAAAGTGCTATTTTGGAAAACTCTTGGTATTTTTCAGCACAACAGATGCTGCTGTGTAAGTGTAAGACTATTATCTCCTTATATATGTGGGTAGCTGTCTTATAAAAAGGTATTTTGACTTACAATGTCACTGCAATAAAGTGGAATGTGCAGACACAATACTTGACTGCCCCCACACGCATATTTCACCTTTATTAGAACTTATTACAATTAAAATCTTAACCATTCTTTCCTAGCACAAATGCTCTGTGCGTGTAAGAACCCATGCGACAGGCAGTAAGCCTTTTATTAATTATTAATCATCAGACCCAAGGATTATTAAGAAACAGATTTGCATTTTATCTCTAATTTTTCCTGGTTTTTTTCCCCTTCTTTTTCTTTTCCTTGCAGGCACAGCTGTCTCAGGCTTTAAATGGTGTTTCAGATAAAGCAAAGGAAGCTAAAGAATTTTTGGTTCAACTGAAAAATTTATTGCAGCAGATCCAGGTAACAGTAGAATATTGGCTGTTTTGATAGTACAGTAAGCAATAGAACTGAGTGAATAATTTATGTGATGACTTTGTTTCCTCTGCTATTCTCATCTTTCCTGGAATCATCTGACCTTTCTTGAATGGATTTGCTAGGAAAGATTATTCATCAGATAATGCCCTTGTTAGCTTTTTGATTATTCGTTGTTTATTGCAAGAAGCTGATACTCAATACTGGACATCTGAGCTGTGTTGATTAGTATTTGATTGAATCCATTGGTCATGTTTCTGGGCTCTTTCCTGCCTGAAATTGCTTGCATTGGGCATTTAGGATAAAATTTTAAAACATTCAAAATTTATGACTTATTTTTCATCTTACATTTCCTAAAAATATACTCATTTCTGGACAAAACCCAGTCAACCTCTTTATTAGAGTATTTGTAGGAAGTCAAAGGAAAGAAGAAACAAACACATTTATTTTCATGCTATAATTCCCCAGCTTTAACAGTGAAAAAAGGGCTCATGGTGAGTGCAGTAATTGAGGGCACAAACCCAAAGCCAAAACAAGTCCCTTTTCCAACCACTTTTAGACTCATCAGTACTGGAGGTCAGCTGATTCTCAAGGTCCTTCTCACCCTGCAGAGTGTGGCTGGAAAAGTGCCACTGCAGTTTGAGCTGCACAGTACCCAGAAGGGAATGCCTGTTACCTGCAGCAGCCGTGGGCTTTCTGTGGGTCAGACATCCTCATTTGGCCCCTCTGCTGCTTGCTCATCTTTCATCAACAAGCAAGTCCTTTGCCTGTTAGTAAGAGGAAGCCAAAGCAGAAGTCCAAAAATCTGTATTTAGTTTAGAATGTAATCCTTAAAATATTCCACTTAACACTCCAGATGATGAATTTGTACCACAAATGCTGTCCAAGCTCTCAGGCTGCCACCGAGCAGCGTAGCCACCCACGCTCACAGTAGTCTGCTGTGGCTATGTGGGGAAGAGAACAAACCAAGACTGAGACACTGGTTAAAAAACCCCCCACATCTAACTGAAAGTAACCAGTGCAAAGTCACCACTGGCATCTGCTCCTTGTCATGTTTTGGACACAGTGTAAGGTTTCTCTCAGCTGAGTTTACCTATTTAAAAGTTATGTGGCTCACCTAACCTAGTCATTTAGACTTCTTTTATTGTTCAAGGACAGGCACCTCTAGAGAGCAGCTCTTCTTATAGGTATGAACAGCTATTTTAGGATGGGATAACTCATCCAGAGCAGTAGTCTATCACTGATCTTTTCTTGAGTCACCTACTCTCATTTAAAATGGATTTTTCCCTCCTGAAACCTAACGATGGCCTATTGTGACTATTTATGACTAGGCTGTAAAATCCTTTAATGTGTTTCAGTAAAATCACTGCCAAATTGTTCTGCATAAGGGAGCTGCTACAATTAGATCAAAAGACCAAGGGTTTTATTTGATGCTGATCATTGCTTAAAATGCTAGAGGAGATCTAAGAAAGGGAAATTACATCCAGCAGTCACCCTCTAACATTTAGGCATGTTTTGGCACAAAGCTGGACCTGACCCTTACATGTTGAGCCAGTCTCCATCCTCAGTCTGCACAAGGACATCAAATTCCAGCAAATCAAACCAGAAGGACTCATCAGCTGCATATGTATTCCTAAGTAAAACAAGCTCTGAGATGATCACCCCCACACTTTGACTCTATCATGACCTCCCTGTCATGGTTTGATCCCACGACAGATTGCACTCTTCCCAGGTGATGCTCAAGCAGCGTTGGATGATGTCACATGGAAGGGATTGTGCCTGGTGGGCAGGTTTGGTAGAGCCACGCTATTTGAGGGGAAAGGGTTTGGAAGTGTCATGATCTTATCTGTGCCTTTTGACATCTAGATCCAAAAAACAGTTCTCGGACTGTTATCTGGGGGGAACAGATGTAGCTTTTGTGTGTAGATTTGTACCCAGACCCTTGTATCTCAGAGCAGATTACTTCTAATAGAAGTCTTGGTATGGTTGCCACACACTCATACAGACGTTTACCCCTCCACAAAAGTGTCTTTAAAATGTATGTCTACATAAAGGAGTGAGCAATATGTACATTTTATTCTGCAGAGCAGACCAGACAGCCATCTCCACTCTTCACCTCCTCTCTGAGTTTGCCAGAGCTGTGGTTTTAGCTTGCCTGGGACAGTTTGCAAATTCATAATATATTTTTCTTTTCCCTGCCCTGCAGAGCTATTGTTTCCCCCTCTTTTAACCTTCCCTTATCCTTTCTGAGGTCAGGTTTAACTGTCTTGGTCTCTTCTTTTCAGAAACTGCCTGTTCCTCATTGCCCCCTTGCTGCCTTGCTCCTCCTTGTAGCTGTCATTATCTGATTTTCACATTTTCCCATCTGCTGTAACAATTTCATCCTTTCCCACTTGAAGGAGGCGTATTGCCAAACACCCTGTTTGATGTGTGAACAGAAAACAAGGAGAGAAATGCTGCACTACAGCCATCAACTGATTCAGTCTCTGTACACAAAGCAGCATTTCAAGAGTAGCTGGGTGGAAATGGGCTTAAGGGGGAGTTGGGTGTAATATAAGCCGAGGAGGGAGAGATGCAAACAGGAAGAGTCAAAGACAAACCTGTGAACAGTAACTGAGCTGTCTGGTGGCTCTCCCTCCCACTCCTCTTGCTGGCAGGTCTAGGACTGCAGCAGGGACCTCCAACCCTCAGCTGGAGAAGAGGATGGATGGATTTCAGTGAGGGAAGGGAATACAGTGCTGAAAATTTTGCTCTCAAAAGGATGAGGACAAAGCAAATGAACAGAAAAGAAGAGTAAACCAAAATTGCTCCGAGAGAGTAGTGAGTTAAGGGTGTGTGATGTCTTACATAGAGATGCTTCTCCTTGAGCATGTGTTTGAAATCTTCTCACATTTGAGTATTTGGGAAGAAAGCTGATAGGACAACTGAACACCTCCTCAAAACAGGAGCTTGAAAACTCTTTCCTTCCTCTAGTCTCACGAGCAGAGGAAGCAAGGGAGAACCTCCTTTTGAATGGGTTCCACAGCCAGAAAAACTCACCCATAGGAGGAGGGGCAGCTCAGAACCTTGTAGAACCATCTACTCAGATTTCTACAGCTGCATGGGGTCTGTGGCAGCACGGTTTGTTCCCCATTTAGAGTATAGGGGACAATTAAAAGAGAACAGGGCAGAATCCCCTTATGTATAGGTATGCTCTGTGTACACCAGGTTTGCCTTTTACATTATTTTGTACCACATCTGTTGTCCAGAAAGTGCCAGTAAATCAAGGTTTTAAATAAGCCCATTTGTTGCATAACATCTCAACTGTTTCCTTTTATAGCAAGCAGCTGTTACTGGTACAGCTACAGAGCAATCAGACAACAGAAATGTTGAGATCTTGAAAGGGAAACTTTTCTGAATAGAAAACCAGGTAAGCATGAGCAATAGCTGAAGTGTAAAATACGCTCTTTTTTTTGATGAGTATGACTTTTTACTTCTTCTAGGAGAACGGTTTGGATTATGAAGCCTGTCTTGTTGCTCAGTGTGATGCCTTGGTGGATGCATTAACACGACAGAAGGCAAAACTGCTCACAAAGGTGACCAAAGAACGTGAGCACAAGCTGAAGGTGAGCACAACTCTAATCAGCTGAGCATGGCTGCTGGTATCTGATGTTTCTGTGCATTTTGTCAGGTCCACAGCCCTTTGCACCATGAAAACTCCTCCTGACAAACCCTGAAGTCCTTTAGCATGTTGCATTTCAGCAGTTCAGTGGAACTGTGCTCACACACTTCAAATGAGGCATATACTTCAGCAGGTTTTATCTGTTTATCTAATGGTTTGGGAGTATCTTTTGAGAGGTGCTTATCAGTGAAACCTGTGTCTGATTTGGATTCTGGGGCCTTCTGCCCATGTAAAATGTTGAGATTTTGGTGTCTGTTCAAAACTTTGAAATTCAGGCAAGCCAGCTCCAGAAATCCATGTGCCACTTGAAAGGTATTAAAGCAATGTAGTAAAGGAGGATGGGGAGAAGAAAGCTATAAATGGTTGAAGAAAGCATCAGTCCAGAAATGTTTAAAGACACATTCCTTGAAATATTGAGCTGCATATGTGTTTTTGAGGTATTACTGTGCCAGTAACATTATCTAAGACAGAAGGGGAAATTGAAGTAAAATATCTACCATAGCAAGCAATGAATAAAATCCACCTGAAATCAGCATTAAAAAACAAACAAACAAACATGCTTAACAAGCACCAACATTGAGGACATAGGACTAACAGCACAGGAGTAGCTCCTGCAGGTTATTCCTGTTAGGCTCTTGCAGCTCAGGAGATGTGCTGTCGAACACGGTGCTATTAGGCCAAGTCTACAGCTGTGTGGCAGCAGAATTAAATCTAAAATCTGGAAAAAATAAGACACAGCTTTTTTATATCTTAATCCCAGCAGTGTGTTCTTCAACACAGCAGGATGAGTGGTGAATTGTGAAGGGAATGGTGTTTGCAAGAAACCCCTCCTGCAGTTATCCTCTTAAGTTGCCTCTTAAGTGCAGGATTTTTCAAAAGCCCAGATTTTGGTGAAAGTGTGATTGTAAATGCGAATGCTCTTAAGTGTAAAAACACGTTCTGTGCTCTTTCTGCCCTGAGCAAACCTTATCTTTTGAGCAATTAATCTGCTCTGAAAATTGAGATTCCCTGTGCACAACATTTTGCCAAGCTAATTATCGGTATTTACAATCCCGAGCAAGTCAGTGTAGCTGATGGAAAGATGGCAATGGCCATATGGCAGCTAAATTAAGCACAGCTTTAACACATTCCTCAATTCCTTATCTCTTCGGAAATAATCTTACAGAACTCACTATATGCTGATGTGTCACCAGAACTGTACCGCTGCTTGTTTTCCAGGTTGTTTGGGACCAAATCAATCACTGTACACTGAAGCTACGCCAGTCAACTGGTCTTATGGAGTACTGCCTAGAAGTTATCAAGGAAAATGATCCCTCTGGGTTTTTACAGGTATTTTTCTTTCTGATGTTCTGGGGAAAAAAAAAAAGATGTTCAAGTCAAATCTAAAAATGGAGAGCTTTGTTAATTAGGTTCACCTTAGCTCCTGTTAAAAGCTCAGTCTGCTGACTGCATGACTTCCAGGGAGCTTTGCTTCACTGGGGTTGTTGCACCTCACAGGATGACAAGATTTGTCTTGTAGCTGGAGACTACAGCAAAATATGGCCTAACAATTGCCTCAATTTGCAGGATATGGTTTCATAGCTGCAAGCAGTGAAAGTGTCCGTTGGTGAGATAAAGCATAACAGTTTTATTATCCTATTTATGATTTTGCCTAATTAATTGTATTCTTTTTATCAATTCTTTTACTTTGCCCTAGTAGTTGTGTTGCCTTATTAATTATCTAAGCAAGGCACATCAACCAGCATGACCTGTACATGGCTGACAGCAGCAGGGCACGCTGCACCCAGGTTACTGTCACCTCTGGGCTCAAGAAAGAGTGGGGAATGTGTGGTGTATATTAACCTTGAGACTCCACAGGTTTCAGCAGGCTGTCAGGTGGATATTGCAGGACAAATGAAACCTTTAGGTCTTACCTACACACCAGCTCCTTGCTTTGCTTTTGGCTTACTTTTCCTGTAACCTCTGTGGCTTTGTTCTTTGCAGTCGCCTTTTATAAGAAAATACTTTTGGTTTTACCTTTTCTTGGTTTATCTAATGATGTTTTCAAGGCAATCAGCAAAGGCTGAGGCACTGCATTTACTTAGAGCAACTACTCCTGTAGCCAGGACACCGAAACACAGCCGAGGGATCCAGCATCCCAGTGACTCCAAGGCTGTAGGAAGGCTATGAGATGCTCCTCCACTTACTGCACAGGCTGATTAGGAGCTGTTGATGCAGGGGCTCAGGCAGGAGTGTCTTCCAGTAGCACTAATGAGGAAAGGTATCTCACCTCCTGCAGTGAAGAAAAACTCTCTCTGACCTATCCAGAAGAAAACTCTGCACCTTGTGACTTACAGAAAGCAAACTGGGAGGGACTCCAGATATCCAAATGAACTCAGGGACAGTTGAGTTAATTGATTTCCACAGAGACAAGATTGCACTTCCAGAAGAGTCCACTGTGATCATTTTTGTCTGACTTTTGGCCTAATTGTCTGTGGGCTGAGCTGCAGCAAGCCTTTAAAAATGAAAGTCAGTTTTGACCCAATAATAGCAAATCCATCATATCCTTTGAAAATCTATCTGACAACTTAGCACCCTCTCTGGGAGAAATATGCACCTTCCTTCCCACTTGATTTTGTTATTCCTTTCAGCTTTCACCCACTGAATCATCTCTGCTGAATGTAGAGTCCCTCTAACATTTAAGCCTTTCTTTGTGCAACTGCTTTTTAGACAGGAGAGCCAAACTAGTCTGTGCAGATCAGAGACCAGAGTGCAGCAGTATATGTGGCATTCAGAGGCATGATAACATAATCTTAACAGGCTTGTTAAAAGCATTTTTGACTTTCTCACCCTAAGAGGAGGTTTGTTTGGCAAAGATGAAAGGATGCAATATAAATGGACCTCACCCCAAAACCAACCAGATCCTGTCTCAGCTGTCGTGCTGTCATATCCCTGCTTGCTTTGTGCTGTATCTCACAGGCTTTCTGTCACTTTTCATGTATGCATCTGCCATTTCAGCATAAGCCTGATACTCTCTTTCAGATTTCGGATGCTTTAATCAAGCGTGTTCAGGTATCTCAGGAACAATGGGTCAAAGGAGCCTTGGAGCCAAAAGTGTCTGCTGAGTTTGACTTGACTCTGGATAGTGAACCCTTACTGCAGTCGATTCACCAGCTGGATTTTATTCAGATGAAATGTAGGGGTGAGCTTTTATGATTTTATTTATTCTCTGTTTCATGTGTGTGTTCAAAGAGTGCTTGGGAGGGACAGGGGCACAGAGGGGGGGAAAGGGGAATGACTTGAAATTGTTGGATAGTTTTAAAAGGTTTGCAAGCAAATTCAGGTTACTGTTTCCTAGAAAGGTGTGCTCATGTCATATGTAGTGACCTGAGCAAGCTCAGACAGAGATACCAGGTGCAATTAAAGATTTAAAAAGATACATTCTTCAGAGTAGGGCTATCTATCAACTTTGAAGATTAAAAATACATTAGCTGCATGAAAGTTTCTGCCATTTTACAGCATTCCGAGATTTACCATGATTAATCCTAAATACCAGCCATTCCTATCTTGTCAGGAACAGCTGAAGTAGTAAATAAATATCCCCTCCATGCACACATATGCTTGAGTAGGGAAAAAACTCCCACCCTTTGATATCTAGACTGCACTGTGAATGGTAGCCAGCTTATAAAAACTTGTAAGGCAGAGATTCACAAGGGGAAAGCAGCTCCATGTCTGTACCCTTCCCTGATTCCAGGTACCCGAATGATTCTGAGGGACACGTGAAAGGGAAAGGAGGTTACCAAAAAAAAAGTATTTAAAAGCAGAATCTGATGATTGGCAAAAAAAAGAAGTAAAATATTAACACCACACACTTGTGATGAGCTTGGTTTATATGGAGCAGGATGAGAACTGAATCAGAATTCAATAGATCCATAGACTAGCTAGCCACTGGGGAATGATGCCATCAGCTTCCCTCAGTGGTGATTCAGGCCTTAATTATACCTGTGGGTGACAGTGGAGAGGCTGCCAGAAGTCAGTGAATGAGTTAAGAATAATCCTGTTGTGATGTCAGATGTGCTTTGTTTGTTTTAACTCCAAGCAAGAATAAAATTCTCTGCTCAGTTTATCTGTTCTCCCTGGGCCCAATTCTGACCCGAAGAGACCCAAGATGAAGTAATTAGTGTGGAGAATCTGGCAGATAAATCTGTGGAGAAACAACATCTAAACAGTTAAAGGTCAAAGTCTGCTCCCTAAGGATGGTTTGCATCTTGGCATAAACAAGCTGGGCTAACATTCCTCAAAAAGCACCTGGGAACTGCTCCTGAGAAATGTTGACAGCCAGGGAAGGGAAGGGAAGGGAAGGGAAGGGAAGGAAAGGAAAGGAAAGGAAAGGAAAGGAAAGGAAAGGAAAGGAAAG
>JANHFX010022753.1:12060-30463 GCA_027560015.1 Chloroceryle amazona | reverse complement strand
AAAGGAAAGGAAAGGAAAGGAAAGGAAAGGAAAGGAAAGGAAAGGAAAGGAAAGGAAAGGAAAGGAAAGGAAGAAAATAAATCACTGATAAAACTCCTCTGAATAGTGTTTGCACTTGTCTTATTAAATCAATTTATATTTAATGCTGGCCATATTTATTGTTAAATATATTTAATGCTAATCTTCCCCCACTCTCCTTCCTGAACATATAAAGCATGCAGTTTAAACTATCCACTTAGATTGCTGATTAACCACAGGTCACTTGAGGTAAGAGCAGCTTAGGTATTTGGCTTTTGGGCATTCATCTGGCTTTAAGCTTGAAGACTTACAAGACTTTAACTGAGCCAGATTCACTGGAGCTTTATGCCAGAGAGTGCTGTCTGCTGTTTCTCATACGATTGCAGTGAAGCTCTGGGCAGGAGCTAGGCACAGTCTGAGGAGCAGAAGAGAACAGGATTGCTTCTGCCCAACCCTGCACAGAGTTTACAAACACCCTCAGGCTTTGTTCCTCAAAGGTACCTTAAGAGTTGGCCCTCAGGAGGGGCTTTTCTTGAGCTGTCTTGGCCTTGACCAAGGACTACCTGTTGCATGTCACACCAGGCTGGTGACAACTGGGTCTACACCATGCAGAGAATGGTAGAAATGGTGTTAACCTGCCCACCATCACCGAATGTGCCTGAGGGGTGGCAGTGTCCCCCCTCATGCCTCTGGGTGCCCAGTCAGAACGAGCCATCAGCTGGTCCCGAGCTAACATTCATAGGTATTGAGGATTGTTTCATATCTAGAGGGGTATTTTTATTTTTTAGTGTATGACAGTGAATCTATTTGCATTTGAACTGCTCAGTCTGGACTATTTTTCTCTGAAATTTCGACTCTGTGACCTCAACCAATAGAGGTGCCACAGAGTAAGCAAGTCAGCAGTTCAGCAGGGAGCATTCAGACTTACTGGGAACATCACCTTGCTGGCTATGAGAAGCAGCTGGTGTTGCAAGGCAGTGTTTGGCTATTTATAGCCATCAGAGCTTGTATATTTTTGAGCCTTCAATTTAACAAATGAAAATCTATGTGTCTCTTCACATCTGCTCCTTCTCCAATCCTACCTACTGCTGGTGAGGGGCCTGGACTATCTGCTGGTTGATCTCACAGAGACATTGAAGGCATCAGAAACCACCTGTAAAGGGAGTTTTGGGGAAACCTATGAGAATAGGGCCAACGTGCCTTTTCCAGCTGCAAGCTGGTTTGTTCCAAAGGCATTGCAAGCAAGGGCTGTGCTATTGTTATCGATGCTTACTGCATGGCTGAATTTCTATATGTTTTTTTCAAACTCTGGCCTCATTCAACCTCAGTGAGCTTGCACGGGTCATTTGGAGTGAAAGCGTGCTTGTAAGTAAACATTGATTCACTCTGTTGGACAAAGAAGAATGAAAATGAGAACAAATCACATTACATTTGCTTTGATGACTTGTTCACGTCCACTGCTGGTGGACTCTCTCTATGCCCATTTCTGAAGCATATCTCAAAAAATAAAGATCAGGGGGTGTTTTTTTTTTCCTTTTAGAGAAGGAAAAAGCAATTAGGTAACAAATTAAACGTGCAGAAGTAACACTTAAGCAGTCATGTTGGCGAAAGGCTCTCACTGATAGCCCTTTGGCAAGACTCCCATGCTCCCCAGGCTAGCTGACCTGTTGAGAAGCACACACAGCTCCAGTAGCTGCTCGTGTTTTGAGCTTTCCCAGATCCCTTTCCTCTGTCCATAGTTTCTGCTCTCTGTTGCTTTTTCTGAGTGCCTTGGCACAAAATTCCTGTCCTTTGTGATGAGTGGCTCCATGTGTACTTTCTCATCTCAAGCTATGGGCATGGGTGTTTGAGGTTGGTTTTGTTCAAGCAGCTGGAACTGTCATGCAGTTGGTTTGTTGTAAAACGGAGACTAAGTACAGAACTGGAAAAATATAACTACTCTCTACTTTTCTGTAGCACCTCTGAACTCTCACTCCTATGCCCCTTATCCTTGGCAGGAGCAGCTCCTTTCCTCTTCTGCAAACCAGTCTATGAAGAATCCTCTTGCAGATCTTCTCTGCTTCTCCAGCCATGAGCTGCACAACCCTAATAATGAAGATTTAACCATTTCATTGGAGCCTTTATGCCTGGTTCTCTCTGCTCTGCATCCTGAACCCAGGTCTTTGGCTGTGACAATGCAAATCATTTCTCCTTTTAGATTTTTAATCTTTTCCTTCAAAAATCTCTCCCGAGGACTTGAAGTTGAGCAAGAAGTGGGACAGCACTGTAATTTAACATCTGAGTCTTTTGTTTTTCTGACACCTAGCCTATAGTTTTCTTTTCTTAGTCCCATCCCATTGCTGTTCACTGTGAAGTATAATCCAGTGTCCTGATTATTCTATATTATTATAGTGCAAGTTCATTGCACTTGCCCATGACTTTTACAAGTGTTCACTTTTTCTCCTCCCAGAAGGAATCTGAAAAAGTCTGAACTTTCCACTTGAAAACACAAGCAGGTTTTTATTTATGACACCCTCTGAATCATCCTTAAATATCAAGGAATAGGAACAAGGCATTTTGTTGGGTTTTTTTTCCCCTCTTTTCACAGAAAAACCTTCAAGAGCTGGTTTATAAAGCTCTTTTATTTCAGACCACAGTCATTCTACTGGGCTACCAACCACCTGCATTCACTGGGTTGATGGGTAATTCCATCAGAAAGCCACAGAAGCTTCTGCCCTGTTTCTCCCGAGTGTGATGTTGACTCTGTGTCACTTCCAAAGCAGGAGTGAAGCCTTAGCCCTGTCCCACAGCAGCATCCATTTCCCCCCAGACTGCTTGGTACACAAAACATGAACAGTCCTCTTTTATCCGGAGAGGTAAAGTAGGATAAAAGGAACAGCTCAAGGGCTTAGCTCTCATGCAGACAGAGGGAGAAAAATAAACCAGAGGCTCAAGCAGAGTAGATAAAAGAAGAGCAAGCTGACATTGTTAAGATCTAAGTCAATGGATGCTCGGAGCACTCACCTCCTTGTAAGACATGGGTAGGCTCTGCAGAAATGATCCCAAACAGTGAAATTCAGCCTTGGGCAGAAAAGCAGGCAGGGTCTACGCATCACTTCCATCCCACTTAACCTGTACACTCTCAGCAGTGTGCAAGATACATACCAGATCTCTCCAGGAGACCGAATTTTCACTTACTAATTTCCAGCAAGCAGCGAGCGGTGAGAGTTCAGTTGTGTTTAGCAGGGAAGGTTTGGTGGAGGCCTCTTTCCCACAGAGGCATGGACGAACATTTTACTCTGTTTATTTTTATTTTGAAGGTTCTGGTCTGGTCAACAGGCTCTTGGTGTTTCTCCTGAGCAAGTCACTCAAAAGGCATGTTGGTAGATAACTTCACACCTGCATTTTCTGAGAGGAGAAAGCCACAAGCACTACCCTGGGGTGCAGAATTTCCTTTTGCTACCTGAACCAAGGGATTTAGATAAAAATTGTAAATGGAACAATTTTCTTCAACACTTTCTTTTAAGTATGGCTGCCATAAAGATACCATAGCCAAGGTAGTTTTGATAAAAACTGGGGAGGGGGTGCACTAGATTAGTTTGAGAAAGAACTCCTGTTGTGAAGAATTGTTCTCCTGCTGTTGGTGGAGTTCCAGCTCTATCTTGCTGCCATGCAGGGTGGAGGGGCTGCTCTGTTGGTTAATAACCCAATTCTTCACTGATGAGCTAAGCTACCTGGCAGCACTACATCTCCCATGCTGCCTCCTGGCCCGAGACCCCCCCTGCCACTGCTGCTCCCTCTCTCCTTTTGGGGCAGCAAAGTGCTCTAGCATGAGAAAAATCTCTTTCAGCCACTGACCCCTGGGAAGAAAAGCAGACATGAGGTCCTCAGACTGTAGTCTATGAGTCACCAGAAGCATGTCCAGATGTGGTTCTGTTTACATATTTCAGCCAAACAATTTGTCTAACCAAGTGACAACATTTTGTCATAGCATTTTTACTGCCTTTTGTCTCAAGGAAGGGAATGGACCCTTTTCCTTCCCCTGCGAGGGGAGGGAGGTGAGTGGTCATCATACTGCTCACAGCACAGACTAAAGGGGTAGGGCAGAGTTACACTAATCTGTGCTCAGTTCCTGTTACAGTGCCACCCGTCCCATTACTGCAGCTGGAGAAGTGTTGCACCAGAAACAACAGTGTGACGTTGGCCTGGAGGATGCCACCTTTGAGCCACAATCCAGTGGAGGGTTATATCTTGGAACTTGATGATGGAGATGGTGGCCAATTCCGAGTGAGAATTTCATTCAGCATTTATTTGTGTTTTTTCGTATGTGAGTTTCCTCACCATATGGATTTGTGTCTGTCTGAGGGTGGGGAAAATCGGGTAGGGAAGATACAGGTTGGCAAAACATCCCTGCTTCCATTGGGTGGATGTAGAAGGCAGTCCAGATTATGCTTGTTAGAAGGACTCCCAGCTTGAGTAGGAAGTTTGGTTGCAGTTATTCTCAGGGCTCTGGAAAAGAAGCCTTGAGGTCCCCCCGGAATGTACCAAAGCAGAGACTCACATCCTAGCCTACAGGAGCTGAAAGTGGTTCATTCCACTTTCTGTGAAGCCTTTACTCTTGTCTGTCCACAGCCCCCCGTTTCAATAGTTGAGATTTTTGATCCAGAAAAGCAATTCAATCTTTCCTGGTTTTCTGAGTGAAACTGGGATCCTGCATAAAAATACAGGATTTCTCAATCTTTTCTCTGGGAGTGAATGAGACCAGGCTGGTGGAAGCTTTCATGCTGCAACAGGGTTGGTAAGTATGGGAAAGCATCCTGAGTGCCATCCTTCCAGACCCTCAGCGTGATGCCACAACTGCTTGCTCCTGGCTGCAGGAGTCGGGTACTTATAGGCTCCCATCCTTCCTCAAAATATCCTGATAACATAGAAATAATTCAGTCAGCTTTCTGCCAGCCATGTCCTGCTGGAAGCTGTGGCCCTTTTTCCTCATGCTCCTGTTGCTTCAGGACCAGGATGGCTCAGTGCATAGCCCAGAGGGTAGTGCTATGGAAGCATCTGGCAGGCATTGTGGAGTTCTCTTCACAAATGGGAAATTTTGCCCAAAACATGTGATGGCTTTTCTTCAGGAGCTGAAAACTGGCTTCTCACTGGAAACCTAAAGGTTTCTCAAGCTGAAAATGGCCTGGCATGGGTCCAGTGAAGGAGGTGCCTCCCTGTGCCAAACCTCTACACTGATAGCCAGCAAAGGCACCTGATTTGGGTGCCCCTCGTTAGAAGAGACAGCAATATTGGCAGAGCATGTTAAAGATGTCCCTGTGTTTCTGGAAGAACTCTTCAGTTCTTTGGTCCAAGTATCATTTCACATGGGTTTGAAGAGTCTGGCCTCCACTGCTGAAAGTGTGCAAAGGTGCCTCTGTGAATGGTTTCTGGGAGCTGCCAATATAGTTAATCTTGTTAGGTAAGGGTGTTATCTCTGTGTGATGAATGAAGAGCTAGGAAGAAGGTGTTATGGATTTCAGTGTCTTGGATAAAACTCTCCAAGTGCTATTCACATCTAAATAAATACCTGTGAATAAAGAAGATTTCAGGCTGGTGCGTATCCAAGCCCCTTTAGGGACGTGTGGGGATTGTGTGTGGAACTGCAGAGGTTTTAGGACTGACAGCACTGCCGTGTCAAGATTTTGGATTGAAAAAGATACAAAACCATCTCAATCGTTAAAAATCTAGGGTGACAACTTCTCAGGGGAGCACTTTGCTCCCTGTGGTCAAAACACCCTCAGTTTTAGCAACTGAAAGATAAGCTGCAGGCTTCTCAGCAGTGCCATATCAGGAAGAGTTTGCTGACCCTTTTCGTGAAGGATTACAGATCTGAAAGCAATGACACTGACTGCACTTTATCAGTCTTTGATGAGTGGATTAAAAAATGGGGTTTGTCTCCGATCGCAGCAGAGAGCATCAATTTGAATAAACACAAGCAGTGAGCAGTGGTAAAATATGATGGGGATTAGAAAATGCGAGTTGTCCTACGAATACTACTTTTTGCACAGACAACATATGTCATTATATGGAGAGAAACAAAGCTATTCTATTAAGACTCTTCTTTCTCTCCATGGAAGGTCATCAGCTAACTTATGACCTAAGAGATTTTGCTCTTTGCATCAGCCACCGTGGTAGCAAAGGGGACAAACATGCAGCCTGCTGTAAACCTTGGCAATCCCTTTCCTATCCATCACATATTTAATGCACTTTAGGTTCATATCAAAGAGCCTTAGGCAACAGGACTACTCTTAGGCATACACTTAAGTGTCGCAGCTCAACTGGAGCCTGGGGGGTCTGCTTAGTCACAGCTCTTTAGAGCCTCTGCTACCACAGATCTATGGATTTCACAGAACTGGAGAAACTGGAGGTGGCAAGGAATTGTGGTTTTTAATGTGCTGCCAAGACAGGACTTTTTTCTGTCATTTTCTGTTTGGTTTTGCAATAAACAGGAGGTTTCTAGGCTTCTTGCAGTTCAGCATAGACTGTATAATGTGACTGAGCCCCTTCCTTAGTCTGCCTAGATGTTCCTCCTCCTGAAATATTCCACATCACACAAGTGCTTGCTGCTTAATAAATATTTGCAGACTGTTATGATGTCTCTATTGTCTAGTTGCTGGTTCATCATGTGATGCATGTGATCCTAACCTTTAGGAGGTCAAAAGCTTCACCTGGCTCCATGTTTTCAGATTTCAAACTTATATTTTAACACATGCATAAGACAACTTCTCCAACAGGATAAAACTGTGCTTATGTGGGTTTTTTTTTTATTCTTCCACAGCCTCTTTTTTTATTCCTACATAGATAGATGAGTGGCTGTGGTGGGTCAGACAGAGACTACTATCCAAAATCCTGTTTTGGAGTAGATGTTTGGGAAAAGAGGATCAAATTTAAGATCTTTCTATGTTGCCCTTTACTGCTGTACCCTTCGAGTTTCATCTTCACCTTAGTGTCTCCTCTGCTAGCCACCCTTAATAGCTTCACTTGGCTGTGTGCTGTGTCTGTCCATGTTACAACAGCATCACTTCTACATCCTGGGAAGCAAGGAGAAGCTGTTGACTTGTGGCTTATATTTAAAAGTCTTAACATGTGATCAGGAGGCACAGAGAAACAGTTAAACTATGTCCTTCCTCCTCTCTTTTCTTGTTTTGTTTTTTTTTTTGAATGCTTAGGAAGTATATGTTGGCAAGGAGACACTCTGCACCATTGATGGCCTTCATTTCAACAGTACCTATAATGCAAGAGTCAAAGCTTTCAACTCATCAGGAGTTGGTCCTTACAGCAAGACAGTTATTTTACAGACGTCAGATGGTGAGTTTCTAAGTGAAAAGGTGCAGATCTCAGTGGCAGGTTGGCTGTGTTCCTTTATAGCCACTAAATATCTGTGGCACTTACTGCCCTGGAGATTTTGGGTGTGAGCGGAGAGGTCAGAAAGTGAGTGTACACAGGGATGGAGCAATTCTCCTAACCCTTTGGGGGATTTTCCACCATCAGTAACACTTCTGCTTTCAAATCACGCAGTTTTATTTGGCTGTAGAAGTCTTTCAAATAAGAGAGCTCCTTATTTGTTTCATCAGGCAGAAGCAGTTATACAACACATGGGATATTTTTGTGCCACTGTGTCTCCACTTCCCCATGTATCTTTGGAACTTGTCTTTTCCATTACTTCTGCTTCAATTTTATGACAATGTTTGGTGATACAGACATGGGAATTCGTGCTTGTTCCTCTGTAATTATGCCTGACACACATACGGGCATTACAAGAAGTTTAGCTTTGTTAATGACACTATAATGAATCAAGAAGTGCATGCTATTATCACTCCCACTTTTCTGCTGTGTTGCCAAAATAGGCCACTATAAAATATTTATACTTTAAGAGCTTTTTTTTCCCATTTCCCCATCCCCTTTGATAAATTAGTGAAGTCAGTCTGAACCAGTATGGACACGGTACATTGCCATAAAAGGGGATCCTGGACCAGTTCACCTACATGAGCAGTTTCCATATCATAGAGAAGCCTTTGTCTTCTCAGTGACTTTCTTGTAACTGTGTGAGAATAGAAAGTCACTGCCCTTGGCAGTTTACCCTCAGCACAGATATATAAGGCACTTCTGAGCTGAAAACCAGTGTGGTACTGGCTCAAAGCAGTCTTGTGTAGCTGCCTACAGTAACAATGAAGGATTGTCTATATTACCTGGAAGTGCAATGAGGTCTTTAGAGATACAGCATCTCATTCTCCTAACTGAAGTAGAGCAGATGATACTTGAACACAGCCCTTTCTGCCATAATCCTGCCTTTCCTTTTCCCTTTCCCCAGTGGCGTGGTTCACCTTTGACCCCTCCTCAGCTCACAGAGACATAGTGCTGTCGAATGACAACCAGACTGCCACTTGCAACAGCTACGATGACCGGGTTGTTCTTGGCACAGCAGCCTTCTCCAAGGGTGTGCATTACTGGGAACTGCATGTGGACCGGTATGACAACCATCCGGATCCAGCCTTTGGCATTGCCAGGATAAACGTTGTCAAGGACATGATGCTAGGCAAGGATGACAAGGCATGGGCCATGTACGTTGACAACAATCGCAGCTGGTTCATGCATTGCAATTCTCACACCAATCGGTAAGTGCCACTCGCATGCTTTTCTCACTCATTTCTTCTGCTTTGCATCACAGGAAGGGGGCTCAGCAACCCGTCTAGTCCATCTCCTTCTGAAAGATCACTAGTGACAGCAGTTTGCACCTTAGCAATCTGTGTTGGTGTTTGGTATCCTCACCGTTAGCAGTTTTCCTAACCTGAATCCCCCCTCTGCTGTGATTTAAGCTTGTTATTGCACATCCCATCCATGGTGTCAGCAGCCAGGAGTGCAGTGCACTGGGATGCAGGATTTGTTTCTCCTAGCTGGAGAGTGCAGAGAGAAAGGTGATTGATTCTCTTCCTGAGGAGGAATCTTGGCTGTAGGGTGGCACAATAATTAGGCAAAGGACTGGTGATCACCTGGCCAAAGTGTTTATTGCCAGTCCTAAAAGCTGATTAAAAGTAATGCTGTAGGTCACACACGGGATGATCTGGACACAAGGGACTGTTTGGCACTGAGGGCTAAGTGGCAGCTTCCATCCAACTGAGCCATTGTACTGAAGAGCTTTGCAAAGTGTCTCAACGAACACAACAAACAGAAAGGAGGATCTCAGAATGCCCCTGAGCCATCCTTACCAAACCTCTCTTTCTCCCACTACCCAGAGGCTCCATGTGCTCTCTGCAGCAGGGCGGTGGGAGACTCGTTCTAACTGAAGGGACAGGTGACACAAAGACAATGTCTATCAGCACAGAGCCAGCGTTGTGCTGGCACAGTTGCATGGCTTTCAGCACTCACGGTAGTTGCTTCTGCCTAGGGCTGGCTGTGTTTCCTTGGACACGATGCTGGTGTGTAGAGGAGACATGGCCAGCTGTGCTCAAAGCTCCCTGGGGTATCACCAGAGCAGAACTGCACTGCTCTCTCTCAGCATCCTATGAGAGGAAGGTCAGGAAGTGAGACTTTTGAGAAGATCTCCACTGAAAAGCTTGATCCAGGATCCTAAGGCTCTTGCTTATGTTGGAAAATGGTGCATTTGCACACTTTATCACGATGGGACCGACCAAGCCTACACAGATGGCTTGCTGCAGAGTGGGAATCAATTTCAGTTTAGTTTTCTTCTGACTGTCCCAGAAGTTCTTCCACACTTATTAGCTCAGGTATTGTTTCTTTTGTACCAAATGATTACAAAAGGGCTTGCAGTGATTTTTAAAATGCTCGAACGGAAGCATCTTCTAAAAGAGAGAAGTTCAGGCCAACATACACTCTATCTTAAAGCAGGCCATAATATCTCCTGTTGAAAAATGATTGATACTCTAAAGCATACTTGTATTTTAAGTAAGAATACTGCAGTTGCTGGGATTTTTTGTCTGAAGCATGGTTTGAATTTTCAGTTCAATTACAGACAGGTGGAAAAACCTTGTAGCTGGAGCAAAAGCTATCTGAAGGCAATTGGAATATCTTCCACTGCTCCAAAGACCTTATGTTATGTTCTAAGACAATATAGAGTAAAACAACTTCAGTATAATAAATACAGGTTGAAAAGTTCTCTGTCCCTTTAACATCTTCATTCCATTTAGGGCAGAAGTAATGTTAAGCTGCATTAATTTCAATGCTCTGTGGAACAGCTTATTTTTGCTGGAAAAAAGCTGGCAACCATTCTGTGTACTACTGTCCCAGAAACCTATTTATGGATTTGGTCATCTGCACACTCCTCCCAGCAAACACCACACAAGATGAGCAAAAGCTTTTTTATCTGGAAAGCACAAACAATGGAAACACTTTGGATTTCCAATCACCCTTAGTGCTTTCTGTTGATGATAGTTTCTCAGTGTTTGCTATTGAACTAGTGTTAAACTAGTGTTTTAACACATAAAGGCTTTGCAGGGACATCCAAGGCATGGAGAGAGCCATGGAATATCTATCTGCTCAAGTGAAGTATGTCATAAAGGGCATGTAGTCTTATGAAATCACATGCGCTTCAATGAAATTAGGTCTAAGCATTGTATTTTTAACTGTGACAGCCAAGTAGGTCAGCTTTTTAACTCATTAGAGGTAGTAGTCTTGTGGAAACAGTTATTGCTGCCTAGTTGCTTTTTCCCCACTGGACACAAGTGCATGACAGCACAGTATCACAGGCCAAAGGACATTTATTATCAGCCTTTAGCCTCTCAGATGTTATTGAGGTGGAGGTTACATCTTAGGAATCATTCCATGCATCCTAAGCTTCATCAGAATGAATTAAGACAATAAATAAATGAGTAGCTTCAGTGATAAACTGAGATGGAGCTTGAAAGACCTATTCATGGCTCCTGTCATGTTTAGAAGATTTTCCTGTTCCTTTCACACATAGCATGCAAACTTGGACCTATCCATAGCCTTAAAAATTAGCATGACTTCTGCAATGCTAGAAGAGGCATGACCAGAAGACTCTCATGCTATCAAAAAAAAAAAAGGGGGAACCTTTGAGAATAGGTTGATCAATCTAAGAAAACACTTTAGAGCAGGGGTGTAGCTTTGTGAGGTACCTTTCAGCTTCGGTGTTCCTGGATATAATCAGTTCATACCAGAGATGTTGTATGCCTGTTGGTGAGAGGCACTGGCATTCACTGCAGTAGATCCAGTCCTTGGCAAAATTCCGAAGAGCAGGAGTGCTGGTGCTGTAGGTGATACTCTAGCCACTACATGGGTACATAAAGAAAGAGACAGAAACCACACTGGAATGTTTCTTATGGTGGGAAGTCAAAATTTAGAGAGTTTGGAATGTAGTCTTAAATCAGGAGAGTCTCATCACTGACTTCAGAGATCTGAAGACCAGGCTTTCGTCACACAAAAATGTCATAGTTGAAAATACTGTCCTTGACAATAGACATGGTAAGGTTGTTAATTAGTGTAAAGGTCATGATTAAAATACTGTTAATGGAGACTTAAACTTAGTTGGTTTCTATAAAGTGTTCACAAACTGGTAAGCTTTATCTTTCAATAATATGAAACTTATTGCCATTCTTAATTCCTCACACCAATCTGTGCAATCCTATTCTCCACATTGTCCAAGCTGCTGGTGAAAGCACCTTAGAGTCTCAGACTCCCCTGCCACAGGCAATGACATTTTTCATGGCAGACAAATTCCCCTGTCTGTACTCTGACCTGTAATACTGACTAAATGATGTACAGAAGAGTAAGGAAATGCCTTGCATAAGTTTCCTCATTAAACTTTGATTCTCCCACCTCTCCTTTAAAGAGAGTGGCTATAACAGTGGTCCAGAAAGCACTGTAGTCCTCAAAGTACTGTTCCCAAAGAAATCATGGGATGCTCTGGAAGAGGGACTGTTCAGCCTCAGAAGAAGTCCAGCCTCCCAGGTACCGTGACACGGCACAGTGCCCTGGCTTGCCTTTGCCCTCATCCTCCAAGAGATGTGCTCACTGTGAGGAGGTGGTGGCCAAGGAATGGAGCAGTCTACTCGCTGAAGTCTACCCCAGCTGGGTCCTTCCCTCACCTCAGCTGTGCTCTGCAGGCAGCATCTATCACCTCTTCAGCAGGGCTGTCCACAGGGGCTGCAGAGAAGTCACTCAATGTCACTGTGCACTACATAGCTAATTAGCCCACAAGAAGCAAATTAGTTTATCATATAGTGAAGAGCATAATAATCTCAAAAAGGCAAAGTTGCTGTCTCTGTTCCCTTAAGAGAATCAATGTTATTTAAAAGGGTGTCGTAAAATCTATTTTAAAACACTGCAGGATATAAAACATGGTGCCCTACAATCAAGGCTGTTCCTAAACAGAGAAAAAAAAGAAACCAATCTCTTTCTAAATAGCCCTAGATCATAGTACTGTTGCTTCCCATAATCTCATAATGAGTTTTATGATTGAATGCTTTTAATAAAAACAGTCTAGATACCGAGGATAGGTAAGCATCTTAAACATTGCTGCAAAGTAATTTACTTTATGGTTTTGGAGAAGAGCTCAAAGAGAAACCTATTAATTCTTATAGGACCATGAAGCACATAAAAGGAAACTGAGAGTGGTAAAGTTTGAAGTCTAAACAAATCTAACACACCTCAGAGTCACTTTGTGATTCTCAGCTATACGATTGTTAGTTGAAGAGCTGTGAATGGAGAAATCAGAATAGGATTCCCGACTGTTATACCACAGATAAAACTCCCTTTAACTCCAGAGGAAATGCCACGTTTAGTCTCAAGGAAACCAGTTTCTGACACCTAGTGGTCCTGATGAAAATGTTTTACCCTGCACTACATTCCTCCTGACCCTTTTGACCCCCCCCCCGCCCCCTCTTATTTTTTTTTTTCTTTGCCTCCCTTTTGTGATAAATTTTATGTTAAAATTGCATTAATCTTGTGAATGTTGTGTGCCCGGGGGAGGGGGGGTGCGTGGGACAAAAGACAGCTGCTTCCCTTCCTACTGCAAATTCTTTGCAATCTGATTTACCCTGAACAAATTGTGTCAGGCTGTAAATCCATCGCAGAGCCTCCATGGTATGAGCAGAGCAGCAACGCCTGTGGCCAATCTGCATCTCTAGTAGATTTTTTTTTTTTCCTCAGTGCTCTTTAAAGCAATACTGGGTTTGACTAACCCCCAAATCAAAGTGCATTACCATCAAATTGCTCAAGCATGGAAGGGCTGGCTGAGCCTGTCCTGGCAAGCGCTGATACCGTGGCAGCTCTCAGCAGCTGCTGCTGACACAACCAATTATCAGTGGTGTTAATAACCGTGCCTGCACCCTTGCTCAGCACCTTGTCAGTCAGGGAGCTGACTAACCAGCCCACCCCCTTCCCTTCCTCCCCTAAACCACTGGGGTACTTGTGCTGGCTTCCCCTTAGGGGATGCTAAGTGAGTATTCAAAGTGAAAGACTGTGTCTCAAGCTGTTAGGGGGATAATGATTAGAGATGACCCCTTGGAACACAGCTTTCTGCTTTTACATTCCCTGGGGTGCATCACTTCACTATGGCAGGGATGCTCGGAGGAGCTGTGGCTTCAGGACTCCTGTCCTGTACACTCAGTAATGACCTAACCTGCTCACCTCTCCGTCTGTCATCACCTCAGTGGGCCTCTTAGCTCTGGACTCCATTTTCACTTCTTAGATTGCAGTTATAGGAGAGATGGGCTCAATTTCTCTTCAGGTTCCCACCCCCATGAAGCTCCCATGAAGGTGGTGCATAGGCTTCAGATAAAGGTGTGGATTGGCCATCGCCAAATGCCACTGGGATAATAATTTCACCGTGCTGCTCTTCTCTCCCTTTGCTTAGTAGGACTGCCTTGTCCTAGAGAGAGCAGCAGTGGTGTAACACTCTGCCTTCACCAACCCTGGGGTCTCTTCCTACATTAGGACTGAAGGAGGAGTTTCTAAAGGTGCCACCGTTGGTGTTCTCCTGGATCTGAACAAGCACAACCTGACCTTTTACATAAATGGGCAGCAGCAAGGGCCTCCAGCATTTGAAAACATCGAGGGTGTGTTCATGCCTGCCTTGAGCCTCAATCGAAACGTCCAGGTAAGGCTTCTGGAGTTGTCTCCAACTTACCCTTCTTCTCTAAATGAAAACCTCTGCTACCAGCCATTGCTGGTACAATACAAATCATCTGTAGGTAATCAGTATGGATAGTGGATCCTTCTAAAAGGCTACTAAAACTCTTCAAAACTGCAGTTTACCTTCTGCCTTGCCTCACAGGTGTCAGAAGTAGTGCAGTGGAAACAAGTAAAAGTGTTTATTTTGCTGCAGTGTTCCACTCGGAAGGCAGCAGTGCTAAGATTTCCTCTGCCAGTTTGACTAAAACACAGGAGTATCCCGACTCCTCTTAGGTGTGGAGGTTATTAACTTTGGCAGCAGGCAGTGATGCAAGCAGCACAGTGGTACCAACAGCAGAGGCAACGTAGGTCGGAGAATTAGTGCCATAGTGAAGACCTAGGCAGCACATCATTAGTGCTCTTTCTGAGTTTTGGATATTCCTCTCTGCTCGCAGGAGGATCTCCTCTTGGAGGCACTCTAAATAGAATACACCTTTACTTCAAGACCACTGCACGTTACTAGAAGCAGGATATAGCATGAGGGAGAACCTGTGAAAACACCCAGGAGCCTGGAGACTGAAGGAGGTCAGCTTAGATCAGGCAGGACCAATACAGGCAGGGTGAACACTCATCATTTAAAACACCCCTACTGAAACCAGAAACCTCACATGGCCTTATTAGTGTGTGAACATTTAGTGTTTGTTCCTGCTGGCACCCAAATCTTTCGAGAAGTTTTCATAGCTTGATTTGATGCACTGTGGAAGACAGAGGCACTTCTCTGGGTACCACACTGCTGTATAATACAGATTTTGACTCACAACCCCCCTTTAGTTTTTGCTGCCTCCATCCTTCACCTGGCTTACATTTCTTACCACAAGTGAGGTAAGGCAGAGTGTGGCTGACAAGGGGACTCTGAGCTTCAGCTTGTGTTTGCTTTTGAATGGTGTTGAACCAGGTACTCTGGTACCTCTGGGTGGGAAGCCTGGACTTGCAGAGATGTTAGGTTATAGAAGGAGCACTAGATGCCCTGTGCTCTATCCTGACAGGACAACAAAGAGAAAAATACTTTATCTTTAGTACGTGGGCTCCCCTCTGTGATCCTCATCCTGAAGTACTTGAGGGTCCCTCACACAAGGACACCATCCACCTTGTGTCTAGCAAGCAGCACTGCTGCAGACCTACAATTGGTGGCTGGAACTGGGAAAAAAGATACAGCCACGTGACTTCTAGACCTCAAGGTGTTCAGGGGGAAGGACACTTGTTTCTTTCAGGAGCTCAATATATATTCTTAATTACTTAAACCTGGACTGAAGTCCACTGTCATTTACTTGCTCTTGGCCTCACAACTGCTTTCTGATGAGGATGTCCCAGTTTTGAAGGTGCGTGTTGTTTCTTCTTCGTGCAGGTGACGCTGCACACAGGACTGGAGGTGCCACAAGGTGTGAAACAGCCCAAGTTGCCCAACAACTAATGAACCCTCTGACTGATGCTGTGCTGGATGCTGTAAGCTTTCTCGGTCTGATTTGGCACTTTTCAGTAAGTCAGTAAAAAAGCATTCTCTTCCCTGACTTAAAACATTGTACAGAATGTTGCTCACCAAATAATCTGCTGGTTACAGCTAGCCCACTCCATTTTTAATTTAACAGCCATAGCAAACATACCCACTGAGCTGGCACTTGATTGCAGATGGGTACGTGAACATATCTACCCTGCATTGCATATGTATGTACACAAAAGGGAGAGCACACACACACATGTACATTTATAAAGCAAAAGGTTAAATGAGTGTATTTTCTGTCTCAGGGCTGGATTTGTGCTTAAAAGCTATGAGGGATCCTGGAAAAAAAATGGGTAAGGCTGAGGGCCAACAGCTGTTGGAGTAATTTACCAGTAGGTGAACCAGATTCCCTTGCCACCTGAAGTCCTTAAATCAAGAAAGAGTATGTTTTGACAGCTGAAGTGGAGGCTGTGCACTCAAGAATTCCTGGTTGCCCATTAAATTCAGGGGCTCAGATGGTTGTTAATTATTCCTTCTGGCTCTAGACTGCAGGAAGCTATGGGATAACGTTCCCCTAGAATTCAGTGGTGGAACTGACCTTGTTATCTTCAAGAAGAAGACTGGTTTCCAGTCACTGTTGTGTAATAGTTGTGCTCATTTTAGCTAACCCCATGATACACACGTAATTCAGATATGAAAAGTAGAGAGAAAGACATCTGTGATACACTTTAGTGTTTATTATATAGGTGTGATCGTGGAGACTGTCAGATACAGAAGATCTGCCTGTGGCTATCAGCACAACTCTCACAAAACAGTCCAGGCTTTGAATGTAATTAATAAGAAACTTATTTAAATATGGCACATGCAAAATATCCCGTGCAGAGAAATGCTCCTTTCCAGTCCTGCTCCTGATAAGCCCTGAGCACCTGTAGTATCAATGTAGCTTTGAGATCAGAAGCCTTAATTTTCTATCAGATTACTGTGAGCTAATTGATGTCTTGATCTTAACGAAGCACTTGAGTGAGATTCATATCATTGATGTGAAATCCATCCCTAAGAATCTTTCTGGATTGAGACACAAATCTTTTGCAAGGTCTACCTGTGTCTAGCATCTCCCACGAAAACAAGCAGCCATTTCAGGTGCTGCCTGTGACAACTGAAGCCTGAGTGACAGAGCGGTGACACTGTCACCTGCACGCTGTTGTCAGAAAACACATTGATTTGTGTGCACACTTCTTTTCCTCTCAACCCAGCTAACGTATGCAAGGGTGTGTATAGTGGCAATGCCTAAGGACAAGATGCAGCAGACTGGGTGAGCCCATGACAGCTTGGACTCTGTCACTCTACTCCTGTGTAAGTGTGGTGCTAGCAAACAAGAAAAGCATAAACTTAAATCCCATCCATGTATTACTTGCCTATTTTAAATCCTGCTGCTACTGCAAGTTTTCCTCTTCGAGCACACATGCGCACACGCACCCTGTTAGCAAACATGCAATTATTAAACCTGAATACCAATATTCTAACCAAAATCCAGCTTACTGCCTTGCATTAACCACAGCCACAGGATAAGCAGCCCAGTCCTGCCTTCAGGCAGCTTGCCAGGCTCCAAGCATCCTGCTGCAGGTCCACTTCTGGTCGCTGGCTGGAGCACATCACTCAGGTAGTGCTGAGCCGTGGCAAGGCATCCCTGTGGCAGAGTGGCCAGGAGCCTTCCTGAGGTCATCCCACCTCACACCTGTTGTGGGAAGGAGGAAGCAGCCCAGAAAAAAAACAGTCCTGGGCTATTGTACAGCCAAAAAGCAGTCTGCCATCATGCTGCATGTAACCAGCCAGCTGTCCTGTAGGCCACCTCTCCTGCAGACCAGCAGTGCACCTTCAGTGATGTCAAGACTGAAATAGGAAATAAAACCAACAATGTGGAAAAAAATAACCTGCTAAGTGGGAAAGCAACGGTACTTTTTTCTAAGTCTGGAATGGATTGCATGAGTAAAGTTGTAGACATTGGAATAACTGTGCTATGCTCATCTTGGTTTCTTAAAGACCAGCAGAAACCAATGATGTTGCAATTCTCAGTTTGATTGAGCACCATCTGAACTTGGGCAGGGTTTTCTAATTAGCAGGCCTGTTTTAACCTACCTCAGCTAGAATGCTACTGGACCCCATATTTCCTCGAGTGTGCTCTTCTATGAACCTACCAGTTGTAATCATAGCATTGGCTTTGAGTGCTGACAGCCAGAGCAGTGTATGGGAATATTGTACATAAGTTGCACATAGTTTTTTATATTGGGAAACACCCTGTGATAATTTTAATACAGAAGGCACCCTACTTTCCCTTAGTGTATTAAAAACAAAAGAGCGTTGTTTGTTTTGGGACCGAACCTTTGTTTTTACTCCCAGCTTCTGTGAAGGAAGCTCAAATGAATTTATTTCCAGTTTTCAGCTATTGCCAGATATTTAAAATAATTCCGAATGGGTTTTAGAAGTGTTTGCAGTACTTGGTTCTGGCTTTCATAATTGCTTTGGTATCAATTCCTGGTGTGTTACACCTTGGGGAGAACATGGTGAGTGCTATGGGTTACTACTTCCTAGTGGAAATATGGACAGTAGGTAGGAACATGCTTCAGAGCTGTAGAGAAGCTCATTTGTTATCCTCTACACATTCTAACATTCATAAAAGTAGGTCACAGACTGACTGCCATCTCCTTGTAACCTAGTGGATCATTGAATCATAGAATGGTAGGGGTTGGAAGGCACCTCTGGAGATCATTGAGTCCACCC
>JANHFX010022753.1:0-11960 GCA_027560015.1 Chloroceryle amazona | reverse complement strand
ACTGAACACGGTGCTCCAGCTGTGGTCTCACCAGTGCAGAGTAGAGGGGGAGGAGAACCTCCCTCCACCTGCTGGACACACTCTTCTTTAGGCACCCCAGGAAAAGCAAATAAAATAAAAGGAATACAGTTAGAAATAGATAACCTCCATTAGTGAGACTAATTTAGCCTAGGTCAAAAGCTAAGCAAGTGCTTGCATGTGTTCATGGTGTACACATTCAAGCACTTGGGTCTGGCGTGTCCCATAGCAATAAACCAACTATCCCAAGAAAGTGTAGTCTCACGACTTCAGCTGCATGCATTTTGATAGTTTGATTAACAGAAATAATGCTTTAGGTAGCTAGAATAATGCTAGGAAACTGATTACTCCACAGGTGGATATTTATGCAGAGCATCCAGATGGCAGTGGTCACCTGAACATATGCAGAGCTGAATTTTTCCTTTGCAGAACAGCATCAGGTGGGGAGAAGTGGGGCACTTCTACCTCTCTGCTCAGGCTGGAGGTAGTTTGCTTCTCTGGAGGTAACCCCCCCGAGGTCTGTCTCATTAGAAACCCAGAAGCAGTTCATATGTCCTTTATCTACACAATCTCTTATGCCAGTTTTTGTTTCCTCCAAATTCCTTCTTGAGGAGGGGGTCAGCCTTAGGATGGTCCTTGCAGAAACTGTGTTGCTGTCTGTCCAGGGAGAATACAGGGGGCTGAAAAATAGCATAGATAGCCAAGGACCACTTTGGATGCTTTTGATTCCTTGGGGTATTTGCACAGCTCTCTGTACCATCCAGCTCCTCCAACACCTGGACCTGCACAGAGCTGCCTTTCGTGGCACTATTCTGCTCCCAGAGGCCAGGCTGCTTCTTATAAGCAGGAGAGCAAAGCCTTTTGCCCTGGGATGAATCCCATCCACTATGGTACAGAGCCCACACAAGGTAGCAATAAATTAAATTAATATTACAAAAAACAAAGCAAACAAACAAAAAACCAAACAAAAACCCAGCAAATCCACAAACCAACCCTCCTCTGATAAACATACCAAAGCTTGACTTCTGCATGCACCAATTTGGAACCACCACACACCTCCTAATTACAGCAGACAAGCTTTCTGTCCTATAGAGCAAGAAGAGACTCTTAGTTTTCATCTCCCCCCATGACCCCAACCTTAGCTTTTGTGCACCTTCTTCACATATTTTTTTCTTCTACAAATTTCTCTGTCAAATTTATTGGGAACAAACAGCAGCAGTGTTCCATTGTCAGACTTCCCAAGGCATGCAGTGCTACACAATTCTTCCTCTCTTCTTTTCCCTCATCAACTCAAAAAGAGCTCACAAGAAGATCTGCTATGAAGACTTAACATCACGATGTGCACAGGTCTAGTTGTCAATCCATTACTACTTCTGCTTGGAAAGGTATGTGCTATAAAATTAATGTCAGGACAAAGTAGCATACTGGGATGTATCATGAATTTGGTAAGCAATTTGGCTTCTAAAAACATAGAAAAGATAGGCAACCAGCACTGTCACCTCCTATACTTGCCTACTCAGCTAAGATATAGAGCAGTAAATATATTGGACAGAACAAAATAAATTAAAAAAGCATGAGCTTACATATATCAGAGTTTAAGAGGAAAAGTATTACATGTAATTTATTATATACATAATGTTCCATCACGTTGTAAATAATGCCATGGTAGTGTGTTGCTGTAGTTTGTTCTTGGCTGGTGATAGAGTTCTGTCGTAGTGCTGTGTAAGCTTTTCTTTTTGGTTTGGTTTTGTTTTTTCCAAAGTGGAGTTAGTAAAGCTGGCAGAGAGCACCCAATCCTCTGGTTTCCAAGTTGCTCTAGAGCAAGAAGAACTGTGAGAGGCAGCATTTGGGTTTGTTTTCTTTCTTACATCATAATATTTCTTAAACAAGGTAAGAGAGAGATGAGATCATAGCTAATCTGCCACTACTACCATATGAAAAACACCAACAAGAGGTGGTGCATTTTTGGACCACAATTCACATCACCCATGAGAAGGGATACAAAATACCAACAATACACAGCAGCTTTCGGGTACCATCCAGTACATCCCTTGTCACAAACAGAAAGATGAGGAAAGAGAGCTAAGAGACCCACTCTCAGACCTTACCAGCTCTGCAACTTTCTGCTTCAAGAGCAAAGTCAAGAACGAACTTTGAACCAGGCAAGATAATATGAAAACCCAAGCATCTTGGCTAGATCAACTTTGGAATGGAGATTACAGTTTCAAGTCCTTCAACAGGTTATGGTAACAAATCAACCACGCTGGAAATGTCAAGGGCACTCATCACTGAAAATGACAAAACAAAGGTGGAGAGTTGGTTTTTTTGGTTTGTTTTGTTATTTTTTTTCCAAAAAAAAGTGAGATGCTTCTAGTTTTTACTGACAACATTTCTGGTGAGTCCTCTGCTCAGCACTCCTGACTGCTGCACGCACACAAGCAGGGGGAGCAGCAGCCTGAAGCACAAATCCATCATAAATAAGATGCACTTGGTCTTCTTAGGTGCAGAAGCCCATATGCAAGGCACAGAGATGTGTGGGGCTCCTGCATCTTTGCACAATACAGGAGATAGGTGCATTTTACTGGCAGAGGTACTCAGCAGCCTTTCCCCCTTCTGCCAAGCGACCTATTTGTTATGGGAGTTATTGCAAATAGATCCAAGCAGAATGAATTAAAAATTTTCATTTTTTTTTTACGCTAATTGGAGGATTTCTAACATTTCCTTGCAAAGCAGTAGATAGAAATATTCCTGGATCCCCACTGCATTCTTTCCTCCTCCACCTCCCTTAAATGTTGTCAATAAAACCACTAACCTTTCTAGGTAGCATGGTGAGAAGACATTATGTGATGGATGTTAAATGCATGAGGTAAACCTGTTATTTCTGATTGTTAGATGAAGCATGAATAACAATAATTTAATTGTTGGCAACAAAAAAAAGTGCAAAGGAATAAGATAAGAGTGTTCACTTCTGGTTAAATGAAAGACACGAAGTCGTTGCTGTGTTTTCTTCTTAACCACAACATTTTTTTCTTGATCATCATTTCCCATAGCTTAAGATGAATTTGGAGCTGGTGAAATATACATCCCTGCTGTATGTGTCTGTCACCAGATCAAGAGGAAAAATACAAACTTTTTTATAATTTTCTACCTGTAGCAAATGTTTGTATTTTTTGAATTGGAAACAAACTGCTTTTTGTCTCAGTCTGACTAAAACTTTGTGTATTATTATTATTACCCTTTTGGAAAACTTGACATATGAGTTTATGCTGGTTTACAGTTTCTAAATAAATTCTTAAAACATTGCCAACAAATTCAGCATCAGTACCCTGTTTATTATTATAACAAAATGTGATGTCAGTGCAGATGAGGCACTGGCACAGGATGCACACCTAACTCTAACCGTTGATGCCTGCTTTGTTACCACAGTCAGGAATAATCTGGTAGCTGGAGAAAGCCAAGAGTCTGCCCTCAGAGCAACCCTCTGCACCTCAACTTCAGACATACCCTGGGCTCAGCAGCATGAAACACCTCCCTTTCTCAGCACTGCTTCGTTAACTCTGGCTCCTGTTGGTCGTAGAGTACCTGGGGAGGTGTTATTTAGCTCCAAGCTGTCTTAAGGCACTTTGGGTGATTTCCCAGTCTCCAGAAATTTCTGACAATGAAATAAGCAGAGCCTGGAAATAACTGTGACACCAGTAGGAGCCGACTGGAAAAGCCTTTGGGTAAGTGTAAAGGTCAGATGGGCAGAAAGCTTGTCAGGGCACTACAGACAAAGGAAAAGGCAAGCAAAAGACAGCAGGTAAGGAGAAATCCTTGCATTCTTCCTTTATCCCCCATTCAACTGCAGGTAGAAGGCAAAATAAGATGGTCCCTTCTCTCCACTGCCCATAATCAGTGATTCAGTTGACACTGGCTTTAGTTTATCAGTACATGTTCCAAAAGCAACACAGCTTGCTGCCTGAAGACACACTTACCCTAATTAGTAACCCAGAGAAACAGTAGGTGCAGAGCAGGTCATCAACACTTTTGTTTGCCAAATGTCACTAATTATTTTTGTTGATGTATCCAGTAACAAAATGGGACTGGAGGGACAAGGCTGACCCGAGAACAGCATTCTAGGAGGATGCAGCATGCCCAGCTCAAATCACTTTGGGGGTTTGATGTGAAAAAGCAACCTATCACCAGATAACAGATTGCATAATGCATACACACCAGCGTTAAATAAGTGAGAAAATGCAAAAAAATTTGATTCAGTTTTATTTTGGGGTTTTTGGTGCTTCCCAAACCACCCCCCCAAGCTTTCAAGTTCCACTGTCAGGCAGGCATTTCAGTTTTCAACTTCTTTTAAGAACTGCATTTTTCTGAAACTCTTCTTTAACAGAGCTTGCAAGCTTGAGACCAGGACTGCAAAAACTGGACACTCCATTGTGACCAAGTTTCACTCCTAAATAGTTTTTGGGAGCTGTGGAGGTGGAAAGTGAATCCTTTACATTACCAAAGCTGAGTGGGGACATAAGCTCTTGCAACACATTATACCTGAAGCCAGACAAAACTTTACCTTGAAATGAGCAGTGAAAAACTGAGTTCAAGGATTAAGCAGGAATTAAAAAATACAGATTATCCTACAACATCCAAAGTCCATCCTCAACAAGTCCTGATGCTCTGTACTCAATCCTGCTCAGTAATTACACCTTCACACCTAATTGTGATTTGATATTTGTCTGTAACCAGACAGGATTGTTAATTCCAGTTTCAATCTGCAACCAATACTAAAGAAGAAACAGAATTATGCAATTATGACATGTGATAACATTATTTAGCAACCCAACTCTGCACACCCTTCCTCTTCCCAGATGGCTCCAGAAACACTCACTTCTTGCTTTTCACCCAGCTCTCATTCCCTACAGGTCCTCTCCCTCCTCTTAGTCCTCTCTGCAGTGGCAGAGCACTTCTCCAGGACCTGAGAAGTGCTCCCACCAGCCCATGGGGTATGCTGAATTTCACCAGTACACCCAGAAGGTTCTACTCTAAGGGCAATTTTCCTTCTCTAAGGGCTATTTTCCTTGTCCTGTAATCCTGCTTCACTGCCAGAACTGTTCAAACAAGCTCCACATAACCTTACAAATAACACTGATCAAACCCAACAGGAGGTAACCATGAGCAACCAGCTGCTCTGGAGTGTCTGCACCTCATTTGGCTAGGTTTGACATGCTTTTGGTTTTGAAAGCAAACCAACCAAGCCACCAAAACATCATTTGAAACACTGCTGACTTGGAGACCTCTGCAGAGATATGCAAGTTGAATCTTTAACTCTTACCTGGGACAAAACTTCAGAAAAAATCTTATTTTCATTCCAAAGCAGATCATTTTGAAAGCTTAAGAGGTTTTTCTGAGCAGGAGCACTGTTGTGCAGTTCAACTATCCATTAGCTTTATCAAGATAAAGGTGTATGCCTGGTAAGTGAGAATATTAGCTTCAGGTTCAGAGCAAGTAAGACACTTCCTTCCAGATGAAAGCAAAGACTTCTAGATTTGAATCCATGAATGGATTAAATTTTCTACTTGGAGCCAATGAGCTGATTCTAGAAAGTGAAATGTTTTCTTTAGCACATACTGACTAATAAAAATAGCCTGTGTAACAGTGTTAATAAAAGTCTTTTATTAATAAAATGGTAAATTCTCATATTCTTCCCAAAGCAGAACAGAACATCCTGTGAACAACAAATAAGGTATAAAAACTTTGGGTATGATGGAAAGGTGAGAGGCTCCTTCAGTCTGTGTTGGTAGTAATGTGTAAGATGGAATTCAGATATTGTCCATTTCGCTCTGTATTGTGAGTTCATTTGATAACTTTAGATGATTTAATTTTCTTTATATCATAGCTTTGCAGAATCAAGGTCCCATCTCTGAATTTTCCAACTTGTCCTGCAGGCCAAATGCTAGGAACTGATTTCTTCCGTTTGGCCTTGCTGGAATAGGAAAAAAGAAAAAAGTAAGAAGAAAACCAACAGAAACCTCACAAAAACACTGAATATGTCACCTATTTCTGAATCAATGTTTGGTGTTATGCAATATAAAATCCCAGCAGGTAACAACCCCAGAACATTCATTCACACCATAGCCATTCAATATTTGCAGTACATTACAGAATGATTTCCATGTTTAAAAGCTTAGAAACACAGACTTTTGGATAGAGAAAGAAGATGAAAAGTAAATTTCAGTGAAGCTGCTACGCTATGATTAGGAATGCCAGTTCACCTCTGTGTACTGTAGCTTGTGTTTTGTGGAAGTTATTTCTTAGAGCAAAAGCTCTGAGTATATCCTGGGTCTGCACACAGGGATTTCCATCCATCTCACCTCCAGCTGCAGTCTTAGACATGCCAGGGCAGAACTGACATATTTTTATTTAAGCTGTATAACTACAGCCTCTGAAAGAGCTAGATACAGAGCAACATCAACATTTTGTAACTGACATCACCTGCAGCTGGAGAAATTCCTTCCAGTGCGACCTGCACGACTTCTGGTGTAAGACTGCACGTAGCTACACAGGGGAAATACACCAGGGAGAGCATGTTGATTTTAACCACGTTAAAAATGGCTCACCTCTCCTTCTGTTCTTTCTTCTTCTTCTTCTTCTTAAGAGAATCATCTTTATATTCCTGTTTTTAAAGACATGGATTTGAATGGAAAAGGAACAGAGCATCTTGGCTAAAAAAAAAACGTTTGCGCACAAAACGTGTAGTAGTATTTGCTTCACAGAGCAGCAGGTACTTAAAAACAGGTTGGGAAACCTCCTGACAGGCCAAGTGATGCAACATGTTACAAAGGCACTGTTAGGAGTGCCCAGAGCCATTCCTGACACCTTCAGGAAAGCACAGCCTTCTCATGTCCAATCCACTGCCCCTGCCACGTGAGGAGCTACAATTCCAGCCGCACAAAGACAGGGGTTTGCTTCTTGGATCCAAAGATGGACTTGCTACCAGGTGGGTGTGCCTGACAGAGTACTTGTCAAATAACAGGGTTCAACTGTGTCTGGTCATGCAGAGGATGCAGGAGGAGAAGTAGGTGCCCTGGGAAAGAGGGCAGCAGGAAACAGGCGGATGGAGCAAGTACCCACCCTGCAGCCTGCTCCCACCTACACCAGGAGACTCCACGGGGAGACAGAGAGTAGGCTCAGAGCCAGATGGGCCATGCTAGATGATGGATGCACCAGAATCCTCACCCTTCTATTAAATCATGAGCAAGATCTCAGATGTAATTGTGCTGATATAAAACCAGCTGAAGATCCGGCTCTCCACGGCTCGACACCATGCAACAGAGTTTAATTGAAGGCAGTATCTTTACCCTTAAGAGGTAGGGGGGAAAAAAAACAAACCCAAACAACTGCTGATTTTGTGTCATCACTATCAGCCTCAAAGGATGTGGTGGTAAAACCCAGCACAACACAAGCCTAACTCTTCATACTGCACAGAACAAGCTTTTCCCGGTGAGCTCAGTCCTGCTGGAGCCAGGAGCTCATCCCATGGGGAGCAGCAGGTGTCAAGCTCGGGCACTCTGCCTGTGCCTGAGGTGTTATCTGTCAGACTCTTGAGCTGGCTCTTACATGCTGCCTTTTTAGGTAGAAAATTTCTCACAGACCTTTCCCTTATCGTTGTCCTTTGCTGATTTTTTCTCCTTCATTTTCTCTTGGTAGGTTTTGTAGCTCACATGTTCCTTTTTGGGAGGCTGCAATAGAGATTGGGAGGGATACCATGGATGAAATTTTCAAACAGGTTCAAAAAAATATTCACACACTTGCATAGACAATATTTTTCAGGTAGTGGTGGGGAAAAATTATAAATGATTTATTTCCTTTTGGGTGAGAGGAAGGGACTTAGATATAAAGTAGGCACATAAAACCCCTATTGTTCTCAGTGAAGAGAGTAGAGAGGGATGTTTATATCAGTCCCAGAAGGTTTCCACATACACACTGAGCTAGAAATAAAGCTCAAATTCCTCCTCACCCCCCCAAAAAAAGACATAAAAATATTTTTTTTTCCTTTTAAACTGCTGCTGATAAATAAAACTGAAAAGTTGTCTCCATCTTTAACTCACTGGGAGACTCAAGCTTCAGAAAGCAAGTCCCTCCCTCCAACAATTTAGTTTTGAATGGTCTGATTCAAAATTAGTAAATACTGTTTTCCAATCCCAACCAGTCATAATTCATCTACACAACATCTCTGGTAATACAACCACATTAATTTGCAGAAAACAGACATGACAGAACAGAAAATGTAAAAGAAAGGATCAAACAGGAGAAGGCAGGAGATCTTGTGTTTTAAAACAGCAGTACCAAAAACCTGCAGTGTTTTTTGCTTCTTTCCTGCATGGTAACAGCTGGGTGACTGCCCAGCACAAACCAAGTGACAATTACCTTGGCTCCCAGCATGACAGCACGCTCCTGTTCCCACATGCGTTGCTCCTGCTTGTTGTAGCCAGTGATTCCAAGCTTGTGCACTTCCAGACGAGCCTAGAACATGAAAGAAAATTGTAAGCATTTCACAATTTGTTCAGCTTGCTGTAAAATAACATTTGAGAGACCACAACAGAGTCATACTCCCAAAGAAACCCTGTCTGTGCCATTCTGTGGCTGCAGAGCACTTAACCAGTGAGAGAGGAGGATGAGCAGGTAGTAAAGTGGTTTGACTACAGCTGGATGTACAGTTGACACTCTAGAGGAAACTCTGGCAAAACCAGTGGTGAATTCATCACCTTTAAGTCAGTGCTTAAATCCTCACTGTTCTTAGCAGTCCAAAACTCCATGCAGAATGCCCAGTGACAGATGTCACTGGATCACAGCTGCCCTGAGCAGAGATCAGGCACATAAAGCAACCTGCATAGATCTAGAAACAAATCCCTGGCTAAGAAGGCCAGGGATAGTTATGCTCCTATAAGAACAGATGAGAATAAAAAGACAAATGGAAAAAGCCATCTGCTGTTTGAAAAACAGATGTTTTTCCCCTCCCACCTAAGATCAGACATCCAAGATCAATACCACGTGCCTGAAAGAGTTATGCTAAACATTATGGTTACTCCTATGTAGCTGTACACACACCTTAAAACCTCACTGAAAGATCACAAAGACCTCCCAGCAGTAACAAGGCTCTCTTCACACAGAGCAGCTGACAACAGCCAGCGTGCTCCTACTTTGGCATGACCTGCAGCCAAAATTCTCTGTTAGGAAATCCTTACCTACAAGACAGAACCTTTTCTGGAAGCGTTTCCCATCGGTTCCACTGTAGCTTTCCTAAGGATATAAATAAGACATGACCTGCCTGCTAAAAGAGATTAGCTAGGGCCTGACAACTTACTTTTTCGAAGTTAAATTCTTGTATGTTCGCATTTTTCTCTTCATCTGCTCTTTTAGCCTACAAACAAAATAAAATAGTTCAAATGAATGTTAACAAGTTAATGCTGACTGTCATTTTTTGGGGGGAAAGAAGTGAAATGTAAGAGTAGTTGTGGGGAAGAGTCTTTTTTTAGCTTTATTATCTGGTCTTATTAAAAGAGACAGTCTCGAGGGTGATTTTAATATGTAGATACTATAGGGTCTTACACTGTCATGTACCAACAGCTGGTGGCAACACACCAAACAAGCTTAATTCACAACTGCATGGACATTTGTTAGTGCACATACCCAGCTTAACTAAGAGAAACAGCTCCAGAAGATGCACTGCCAGCAAACAGCAAGCCCCACTTTATGCTGTTGAAAGAAATTCCTTGCTCAAAATGAAATCAGTGAAAACTACATCTTTCCTGCTCTGCCATTTACACAGAGACCTTCCATCAGCAGTTCTCAGTTTGGAGGGGAACAGGAGGATAAAGAAGTGCAAAATCCTCAGGGAATGCTCCGTGCCCCCTCACTACAGGAGTGTCCCAGAGGGGACCCTTCAGAGCAGTACCAAATCTCCAGGGTTACGTTAGATCAGGTTCAGCTCCTGATTTCAGGGAGGATGTGCTGAACCAGCTCTCTCAGCAGATGCTCTGCCTGCTCCTGAGTGTGCTGATGCAGGCAGGCAGCATGGGCAGGGAAACTGCTGTCTCTTTGAGAGCAGCATCCACTTGTCTTTCCCTGTTTGCTCTCAAGGACACTATCCCCTCTAAGGAAGCAGGAGTACTACCTGGAATATTAAAACTGACTCTGAATGCTTTGAATGTGCTTCCTTTTCACTATCCACACCACCGAGTGACAGGTTGAGGTCCCAAGGTTACACCAGGGCTGCCCTCTGCATCCACCAGAGCTAAACTCAAGCTCAGCTCAACTCTGTAAAAGCCTCTGTATAAAATTGTCTGTTTCAACCACAAACAAGCCTGGTTATTTTCAGCACTCTTTACTAACAAGCCTAACATCACTCTTCTTGGGCAGAAAAAAATTAAGTTGTAAAAAGCATAAGAAAATAAATAGCTAGGGCAACTGCCTGCTCAGTGTCTTTAACTTCCCAATTCCAAGCAGCCAAGCCCCAAATACCTAAGTCTCTCTGAATTGAAGACAGCCATGTGTTGGCTCATCAGTGGTTATTTTAGACTGGGGCTTCTGATGTTGCAGCCATAATAAAATGACTCAAAGGAAATAATCAGAGAAGCTATAAAATCTGGAGACCGATCAACTAGCAAGGGACCCTCTACTTGGCATAGAAGGCAGCTCAGCTTCCAGATAAGCCTTATCCAGGCCTCTCTGCTGAAGCAGCTTAGCTGCAGTCTTTGTTAGTAGGAGGGAAGACATCTATTCCAAATATAGGCTATTTATTCAAAGAACTTCTGAAACTGGAAAGGAAAAAAAATCCAGACTTAGAGTCCTGCCTTCACCCCTGCTTCAGCCAGCCCCTGACAGCAGGGCTGAGGACACAGATCCTGCACTTCCAGGCAAGAGAGAAGAATTAGGCACGGGAGGGGGAATTATGGAAGGTATCTCACCATTTGTGGGGGCACGGAGGAGGCAGAAAAAACACCCATCAAACACCACCAAAGAGAGAGAGTTTTGATTGCTCATAACTGTCACCAGAAAAGAGCATCCCAGTCCAGCACCTGCTCGCCTGCAAGTCTCTGGTGTGCCTTGAAAAACCAAAGAGGTCCGTGCTCTGAAGAACCAGCACAGACTCCCCCAGTACTGGTGCCGCACTGGGGTGCACCCGTTCCCCGAAGGCTCCTACTGGGAGCCAGCAGCATTCATGCCTGGGGCAGAGGGGACCAGTCAGCCGCCCACCCTGCATCCCACCGCCCGGCCCTACCTGGGCTCCATCGGTACGTGTTGCCGAGAGGCTGGGCCGCCTCTTCCTCCCGCGGAACACCACGACCTCCACGGCCGGCGGCGGGGCGGGGAGCGGGGGTGTGACGGCAGCGGCGGCGCCCAGCTCAGCCCGCAGCTCTCCGAAGAAGTCGCGGGTTCGGCGCTGCCCCCCCGCCGCCTTGCCAGCATCGCTCGCTACAGGCTGCGGTGCCTGGTTCTTCTCCGGTGCCAACCCTGAGCTCGCCTCGCTGTCTTTCGCGGAGCCCCGAACGGCGGTCTCCTCACCTGCATGCCGGAACACGTGGGTCAGTTGTGAGCGGTAGCCGTCATTCCGCTTCAGAGTGAACACGCCCTGCCCCCTCCCTTCCCCATGCCACAGAGAAGGCCGAGATTCCGCCGGCACCCGGCCCGGCCTCACCCCGCCCCGCCAGCAGTTTCACCGCACGGCACAGCACGGCCCGGACCCGCTCACCCACCCAAGTCGTAGAGGGCTCCGAGCACGGCCTCCAGCCGGCGGCACGACTCCCGCGACCCCATGGCTGCCGCAGGGCGGCGGGCGGAAGGACGTTTGATCCCCAGCGGCTCCCGTCGCCCCCAAGATGGCGCCGCCCATCGCACGGTTCTCCCGCCCTCCCCCGCGTCTGCCGCAGCGCGCCGGGCGGCTGAGCCGCGGTGCC
>JANHFX010022751.1:0-11039 GCA_027560015.1 Chloroceryle amazona | reverse complement strand
TTCGGGGGGAATTGGTCTTGTCCTTCTGCTTGTTTGTGTCCCGTGTGGGAGGCAGAAGGGCCGTTCTGTTCTGGAACATTCTCGTTCCAGTTGCTAGAAGCTTCCAGCCGATCTCTAGCCTGGGTTTATTCCTGCCCCGCTCCTCCCTGTTCCCGGGGCACTTCCCACCCGTTCAGCCTCCATAAGGCTTCTGCTGCCCCGTGCTTTGCTTTCCTGGGCTGTCGGTGCAGTGTCCACGCAGGCTGGGCTTTGAGGCTGGCAGCTGCTGGCATCTCTCGGGGGGTGGGCTCAGCAGTGCTTTGTCCCCCCGGCTGCTTTGCCCCTGCCCTGGCTGGGCTCATCTTTCCCAGCTCTGGTGCTTTGTGAGCTTTGTTACCTGCAGCTGTAAGGGAGGAGATAATGGAAAAAACACCACTTTTCTGTGAAATAAGTGTAGGCAGATTTCCGTAGAGCGTGGTGACGAGAGGAGCGTTCTCTGTAGGTTCTTCAGTGCAGCGTGCTCTGCCCTGGCACCTTCCTGCAGCCGGCCCCAGGGTGAGGTGTGGGGGAGAGCCCCCAACTCACTGTAGCCTTCTCAGGCCTGACGGGGTCCCTGTGGCTGAGGTGGTGATGGGCCAGGGCAGGAGCACGTCCCTGTGCCCCTCGCCCTCCCTCAACCTGCCGCCAGTGCTTCGCCTGATGTGGCCGGACACCGCTGGCCAGCCTTTGCTGCAGGGCTCGGCTGTGGGACCCTCACTGCTCCTCGCTGCCTTGCCTGTGGCCGGGTGGCTTCCAGGTTCTGAGCTGGAGGTGCTGGGGATGGAGCAGGTGAGCAGACGGTGCTTCCTTGCAGGAGGGTGTGACCTTTCCAGTCTGCACACGAGCGTTTTAGAGGTGAATTAATTAAAGTGACTTGATAGATTTCTTGCTTGGATGTAAAATGAGCAGAGTGAGAGGGTTTGTGATCTGCTGGTGGGCTGTGCTCGGTATCACTGTTCATTTCCCCTTGTTGCTGAAGGCCTAAATGAGCTTTCTGGCTGTAATGAGATCGATGTGCACAAGGGTCTGATAGCGCTAATCACCAAGAACGCCTCTTTCTGCCAGAGCAAACCACACAGAAACAAGCCTTAGATTTCAGAATCACAGAATCATTAGGGTTGGAAAGGACCTCTAGGATCATCAAGCCCAACCTTCGTCCTGGCATCTGTCTATCCACTAGACCGTGGCCTCAAGTGCTAGGTGTAGTCATTTCTTAACACCTCTGGGGATGGTGACTCCACTGCCTCCCTGGGCAGCCTGTTCCAGTGCCCAGCCACTCTCGCAGTGAAGAATTTCTTCCTAACATCCACTCTAAACCTCCCCTGTTGTGACTTGAGGCCATTTCCTCTTGTGTTATTGTTAATAATTTGGGAGAAGAGACCAACACCAGCCTTGCTGCGGCCGCCTTTTAGGCAGCTGTAGAGAGTCTCCTCCAGCCTAAACACCCCCAGCTCCTTCAGCCTCTCCTCATAAGGCCTGATTTCCAGACCCCTCACCAGCTTCACTGCCCTTTGGGGGACTTGCTCAGGCTTCAGGGCAGACCTTGTCTCCTGGCAGGTGCTGGTGAGAGCTGGGTCTGCAGCCCTGGTGCCACATGGAGCTGTGACTGGCATGAGGTGGAGCAGGGTCAGTGCTGACCTCAGCCACGTGGTGGCTGCTGCTGCGTCCGGAGGGGTCACAGTGGGACTGCCGTGGGGCTCTGCTCAGTTGAGGAATGGGGAAATTTCCCAGTTTCAAAATGAACTTTTGCACTTTCTGAACAGCTAATTACAATTTCCCTGGTACTTCCAGGCCACCTGCCTGTTCAGTGTACTTAAAGTGATGCTTTCTGTGATACTGTTCTCAGTAAGTTAATGGAAAATGCCACTTCTACCTCGGGTAGCTTCATGCTTGTGGGAAGATCATTAACTCCAAGCTATAACCACAGCTAAAAAATATATTGCTCCTTAGACCTCTGCTTCATTGCCCAAATAAGAAATGGTATCGTGCAGGCTTTCTTCCAGGGAGAGGTACGGCAGCAGCACGGTGCTCAGGTGAGTTGGGCCTGTGGCTTGTGCTGTCAGTGCACACAGGTGCTCTGTTCTTCTAAACGTTCCTTTTATTTGACGTTATTTCCTTGTCTCGCCCTCACTTGGTTTCATGGCCCCCTTCTTGGCTCTGTGTGGCTGTTTGGAAGGGCTGCCTGCAGGCAAACCCATCTGGGGTGCTTGGACCCAGCCAGCCCCTCTCTACTGGGGGGAGCTCCCTGTTGGATGTTGGGGCTCTCGTTGTAGTTGTTTCTCTGTCATCTGCGGAACAGGGGCAAGATCAATAGAGGCGTTTTGTAAATTGGTGATAGGAAACTAATTAAGTGTTAGGGATTTAGCTAATAGTGTTGGCTGGGAATCCAAAATAGCCTAAATTGTGCCGTGGCTTTTGACTGGAGATTCTGCTGGTTTGACTGGGGGAGGGTGGCAAGTGAGACACTTGTCACTTGTTCACCCAAAAGAAGCGAGCGTGAGATGCTGCTGCTACCAGAGGCTCTGAGACACAAGTCACTTTCGGAGCCTTTGGGCGATGAATTTGTGCAGTTCTGGATGATTTCCCGATCTGGTGATGGTCCTTGGCTGGGTGTTCCCTCTGCCTGAGGTCTGGGGGTGCTGATGGCCCAGACGGAGAAGGAGGGAGGTCTCAGCTGACCCCGGGGTGAGGTGGAGGGCTATGGTGGTGTGCTGAGGGGGTGGCTGTTTCTCCCTGTCTGGGGGAGCAGAGCCTCCGGCCGAGGTTGGCCCGGTGTCAGTGTGTGCACAGCTCTCCGGCCTGGCCTGCCCCAGCAGATGGCTTCAAGCAGCCTTTGGTGAGCCCTGAGCTGCTGCCTGGATGCTGGAACGGCCTTCAGGTGAGGACCTGCTTGTGGACTGCTGTGCAGCCCCCAGTTGTCAAGAACCATCTCCCCAGTGTTGTCGGACTCGGAAGGTGTTTGTGGTCTGGCGTACGGCTGTACAGCAAGTCACCGGAATGGCGTTCAACACGTGTGAAAGCAGAGCAAAGGAGGACCCTGTGGGTGTTTCTGGGCTCCTGCAGCATTCGGCCCTGTCAGTCCTCCCCTGGTGTGTGCTGTGATGCTGCAGTTGAGAGCAGGGAAGACCAGGGCTGGTGGCTGCTCTTGGTGGGCTTTGTGGGCACGTAAGCCTGGGAGAGGCCTCTCCTCGCTGGTGGCCAAATGAGAAGGTGTCTGGAGCTGCCTGAGCCCTGCTCGACTCCTTTGGCTTGAGGCACGGTGGGATGGGGCTGGGTGTGCTGTACCTCTGCATCTCCTGCTCCGGAGGAGGCTCCGTGCCCGGCCCCGTGGCCATCTCCTGTCGTGCCCCACAGTTTATTGATGCTGCAGCTCGGCTCTGGCCCCTCGGCGGCGAGCGGGCAGTGTGGTGGGGGGGCTCTGCCCATCTCACCCATTCTTTGGAGGCACGGCGGGGGATGGCCCTGGTTGCTTCCATGCTGCTGCCTGCTGGGCCTGGATGTGACATTTGGCTGGTGCTGCGAGGCCACCAGGGCTGTGGAGCTCTCTCTCTCCTCGGGCACAAATTGCATCTCTTAAAAAGCACTTAATAACCGAACAATGGCTTGAAAGGAGGCAGCAAGCAGTGACATCCCAGGGAGGCAGGGAAGAGCTGGAGGAGAACCTGCGAGGGGTGCAGGCAGAGCCCTGCTTGCGGAAGGGTGCTGGCTTCAGCTTCTCTGGGTGGAAGCTCCGGTGCCACTGTCCCCCTGTTACCTCTGCCTGCTCCGGATTGGTGGTGCTTGGCAGGGTGCTTGGTGCCAGCGGTTTGTAGTCCTGGTGTGCACCGGGAAGCAGAACTTGAGCCTCCGGTTTATTTGCTGGCTGCAGAGCACAGGGAATGTGCTCGAGCGCTTCTGCTGGCTGGAGCTGCAGGAGGACTTTGGGGAATAAATAATGTGATGACACCAGGACTTAGACGCTTGTTCAGCTGCATTGATTTCATTCAAAGGGTCTCGCAGTTGTATTGATCTGGGTCTTTGTGCTACCTGCAGCGTCCGGGGAGCGCGAGGGCTGGTCCCGGACACGTGAGCGCGGCCGGTGCTGTACCGGAGCTGCTCAGCGCTCTGCACGCAGCCGCTCAGCAGCTCTGGGGTGTTTGCTCAGGTGCCTGTGTGGGGGAAGAGTCTCCCCAAAGGGTTGTGCAGTTAATCATTGCTGGATGCCCGTTATGGATGGGAGACCCCGACCCTCTGTATCTGTCTGTAAACGTTAATTAGTGTGCTGTAAACGAGCCAATGCGCAGGCTAACCTAACAAAATTAACAGTAAAAAACCTCGACTACCTCATCTGCACCCCAGACCGGGCTGTTTTCCACGCGCTCGTCCCACGCCGCAGCTCCTCGCCCCTGTAACGAGGGGAGCAGCAGTCTTCAGGGTCACTTACCCTCCCTGGCTGTGCCAGGCCTCGGTCACCCCTGACCCTCCCCGCTAACCTCCTCATTCTTAACCGGGGGCTCTGCCCTTGTCTCTCAAGGGCTAAACTTGTTAAAATGAATCACATTTGGCATATCTCCCTGTGGTGCCTCTCCAGATAAAAGTGGTCCCAGCTCGCATGCTCTATTTTTGTTTTGTTTCTGTATGTGACAATTTTCTCTATACAAAACCCTCTTTTGTCAGTTTGTAGAAGAGATTATGGGGAGACAAGAGCCCGCCTTTTTTATATCCATCTTGCGCTTTCTCATGGCTCCACGAATGGCATTGTTCGTGGCCAAGGAACAATGACATTTTTCTGTTCCCATATCTGATGTGATTAAAGGAGCTGCAGAGCAGAAGTTACACTGAAGATTATAATGAACAGAGGGGACCTTGCTACTGGACACGAGATGCAAGTGAAGATTTTGTCCTCGGACTTGCTTCCTGTAAAATAAATCCCTTTTTTCTAATCCTCAAAAGACACCTGAAATTATGCCTTCAATAAAGGCTAAGTGGACAAAGTGCACCCTTCGTGTGCTCCCCTGGCCCCTGAGTGCCTTCACGTTGGGCTCAGTGGGAGAGCAGCCTCCCTTGCTCCCCAGGGTGCTGCACGGCTGTGGATGGGAAGAGTGCATTTAGATGGGAAAGCAGATGGAAAAAGCTTTCCTGAACTGTGAGCTGAGGGGCTGCAGCCCTTTTAGGAGGAGCAGGGAGGAACTTGCATTTAAAGGGTTTCAGCTGAAAGGCACCCAAGACATCTGAGGAGCAGGAGGTGAGGAAACTGGTCCTTTGTGGCTGTGCTCAGGCCCGGCTCTTGTTCATTGAAGCCTTCAGCAGCAAGGAGGGCCCTGCTAGGGGTTGTTGAAGAGGCTGGGAAGCTGCTGAGGCGTTTCTATCCTTGTTTCCTGAGGGTATAACCGTACTGAGTGTGCTGTCTGTTCTTCACCCACTAGCACAGGAGTCCTGCTGCCAGGCTGCAACCTGGTCTGTGCAGGAAGAGGGGCTGGAAGAGGCTCAGGCTGGTGGTGGCTCCAGCGCTGGCGAGGTGGAGGAGCACGCGTGTCCCGGTGCCTGCCCTCGGCTGGCCAGCGTGTCCTGCCCGGGCTCGGGGAGGCCTGGGGAGTGGCATGTGAGGGGTTGAGCTCTGGCATGGTGCAGTGGGTTTCTGGTGGGTGGGAGGGCTGTGTGTGGAGCAGTGCCCTGGCACTGGTGAGACGGGTGGGGAAAGATGGGGTGATTCATGCTCTTCAGTGGGAAGGACCTCTCTGGGGCTCTCTTCTCCAGCCTGCCTTTGCCTGTCTCAGAGGGGCAGTCTCTGTTCTGGAGGGGAAGGATTCATCTTGTATCTCCCACCTCGAGGGGATTTGTCCATAGCATCCCTTGTCTGCTGGGGGATACTCAGCCTCCAGGTCCTTCCTCTCTCTTCCTGCAGCTCCCATTGTCCTGTCTGTTATTGATATGTAAAATGGCCCCTTTGTAGCCTTCCAGGCGCTGCTGCTGCTGAGAGGATGACAGGCTGGGGCTGCGCAGGGCCCTGCAAGCAGATGCTTTCAACCCAGGTGGTGGGAACATGGGCAGCAGTGGTCACAGCCTGGGTACCCCAATGCTGAGCACGGGTATGATGAGTCTGTAGGGAGCCAGGAGACACCAAGGAACCTGTGTGATTGGGACCTTCCCAGGTACAGGGCCACCTGAAATGCAGACATGCATGAGCAACAGCTCTCGCTGGTTGCGGTGGTGGATGGGGCAGCCTGGTCTGACAGCTGTGGGTGGCTGAGTCCTTGCACGGGCCAGTGAGACTCTGGAAGCTGGACTGGCAAAGCTTGAGCTAACTGCCTCACGTGGGCTCTTGGCAGCACATCTCTGGGAGCTGTGAGTGCAGCTGATGAAGGGGTGGGAGGTTGCCAGCACCCAAGGATGCTTTTGATTTTGGAAGCCCTGCTCTTCCTTACAAGGCATCACTCACTGGTGTGCGCTTTGGTACATTGCCCTGATGATGTTCTAGATCTTATTCTCCGTGCGCAGATCTTCAGGCTGCTGTTGGTAACTTGGACAAATACACAATGTGCAAAATACCTGTCCGGGAACTGATCTCAGCGTCTGTCCCCACTAGCCTGGGATTTTCACTCCAAAAGGTGGGGATTAAGCAGCAGTCTGGGGAAAGAGCAGCGAGTCTGGACAAGGAGCTCAGATCTGCTGCCCTTGTGAACGTGTGGGGTGCAAAGGAGGCTGTTCCCAGCCTGGGAGTGGGACCAAGATGGGCAGTGTGGGCCCTGATGAGAGCTGTCGAGTGCTTGTGGGTGAGATAGGGAGAGGAGCCTGTTTGTGTGGGGAGGGGGCACCTAGGAGCACCTGGGTCTGCAGGCACCAGGCTTGCAAAGCAGAGATGGTCTCCTGCTTTTGTTTCAGTTTCCAGAGTTGAGGAAGAAGGGCGCCTGAGGTCTCTCAGTGACTGGTGTCCTTGCACAGAATTAGTCATCCTGGAGCTGGCGTCAGGAGAAGGACGTGCTTTGTATTGCAGTTGTGTTCTCCAGCGCATTCGCTGTTTGCTGTACACATTTGCCTTTCCTCTTGATAACTTCTCTGTGGACTCTTGCCCCAAAAGCGGTATTTACCGATGCGTGTTCGGTCTCCTCTGTGGCGCTGAGCGGCTCGCCTGGAATACTAAACTGTCTCCAGCACGAGGCATGGCTGGCTCTTGCAGGAGGCCCTTGCCTTGCAACACCACTTCTGTAGACCCTGCTGGTGGAGGCCAAAGAACCATTCAACCCTGTTCCCAAATGCTTTTGGGTATGACCATCCATCCCATGGCTGTGGGATGGATCCATCCGTCCTGATGGATGGAACCTCGGCAGGTTCCTCAAACGTGTCACCGACTGCATGGGCTGTGTCAGCGGGGAAATGTGTTTGTGCTTTCCCCTGGAAGGAGAAAAAATCCTATATAATTAAACCAAAAATCCTTGTCAAGCTTTCCACAATGCACATGGTCCTGTATCAGCTCGGGGGGGGTCACTCCTGGTGTGAAGGGCAGGGGCCGATGTCGGCCAGCAGCGCAGTACACGGTGTGTTAAACTGGAGCTTGTATAGGATGGGAGAGAAGCCTTTGTACCCACGAGATGAGGCAGGAATCGATGAATCAAAGACAGAGGTATTTCATAAAGCATGTGGCAGGAGGCAGCCCTTGGATTGCTAGAAATAATGTGATGTATTAGCCCTTGATTTGGCGGACTCTGCCTTGTACTAAAGAGGAGGAGAGTGTAAATTGTGATGATTTGTGTAGAGTTTCTGACATTATCTTGGCAAAAAAGGGGCTATCTGTACAGATAAATGCACTTGATTGAAATCGTGCCTGTGAGTTTTTACATGCACTTTTTTCCAAGATTGGAGAGGTCTTGGGTGGACGTTTGGTGATGCGTGTAAAATGTGGCTTTGTAACGAGGAGAATTTGCCATCTCGGGGAGGAGGGCCCTCTAAGAATTTAGTTTCTTAAGGAAATCATTTTGCTAATACCAAGAGCCTCAGGGTTGTAATGAAGTGTCCCAGGCTCGGGGCCAGGCCTGCGGGTGGAAGGGGAGGTGCTCTGCGGGGGTCAGGGAGCCCCCCATGCTGAGCCTCAGAAGAGGTGCGAGGGTCCCGATCCTGCCCCGTTCCCGGGGTGCGGCAGGTGGAGGGGTGACTGTGCCCCTGGGTGCTGCTGGGTTCCCAGCAGAGCAGCTCCCATGGGGTCAGCGAGTGCTCGTGGTGGGGCGGGAGGGAGGGTCCCCCTGTTATTGCTGGGAACAGCCAGGCTGCATGCGGACCCAGGGGAGGCTGGATGAGACCCGAGTGAGCGGGGGCTCTGTGGCTGAGCTTTCTGTGGCACTTGGCCCATCCGCTTTCTCCTGCAGCGCTACCCGCTGCCAGCTGTACATGGAGCTTGCCTGTAAGAGAATGCATCCTCCTTCTCCATCGCTCTGTGCTAGAGTGCCAGCTGCCTGGCTGGATTAACTGGGGATGTTTGTGTTCCCTTTTTGGCCAAGGAACCTTTCTTCTGCAGTAGGTGCTAAATACTCATTCCATGTACAAATGCACCTTGCCCTTTGTGCATTAGAAATCCCACCTGCCCATTAGCTGGACATATTGTTAATGTCATCACTCCAAGACCAGCTTGCTTTACATTTAGGCTTTCAGTCAAAGGGTTTTCATTTGTGTCTTAATGCCAAATTCCAGTCCATGGCATTGCAGGGCTCTGGGTTTAGTTTTCTTTACCCAAGTCAAGTGGTACAGAGTGGGATGCTGGGCTGTGAAGTTTTGAACTGAGGGTGTCAAGGCTGCCTGGAATTCATGTTCACTGATCTGATTTTGTAGGGTAGACCAGTGGCTGAGTGACTCTTCTGAGGTGTCTGCCTGTGACAGGAAGGTCGGTGCTGGATTCAGATTGTCACACTGGGGTTTGAGGTTCCTGGTGTTGTGCAGATAGGACTGTGCTAAGTGTCCCTGAGCTGCCTGCTGGGGCTGGAGAGACCGGCAGGTCAGTGTCTATCTGGACAAAAAGGTCTCGTCTTGCAGCGTGTGCCCTGAGGAGCATCGCTTCTGAAGTGGAAGGATTGCTTCACACCAACGCAGGCCTCTGGTGGAGTTCCTCATCTCTGTAAAGGGCAGATCCTGGTCCTGATCCTCTGAGAGCAGAGCTGCGAGTGGCCTGGAGCCCAGCTGCAGGGTCTGCGGCCACCTGGGCGGGTGGAACAGGGAGAGGAGCAGCTGCCGGGGAGGGTCTTGGGGAGCCCCTGTGCTGCTGGCACAGCGCTGGGGTGGGCAGGCAGCCCTTGGCCGGGCACTGGGCTCTGCACTGGACTCTTGGAACAGCCAGTGTAACTTCCCTGACCATAATTCTTTCTCCTCCATTATTTCATTGGCTCTAAGTGTTCCCGCTTCATATAACCCTACAAAATCAACAGTTGAATTTAATACGACTGAGTAATTCATATGGCACAGGTACTGACAGTGGTAATTCAGCCTCTAAATTATGATCATAAATTTCCACGGCATGGCACTGCCGAGGGGGTGATGATTTTATTGGGCAGAGCAGAGTCACTCAACTAATTAAACAGGGAAAGAGCCGTTCAGCTGCCTGGGGTGCAGCCCATCCTGCACAGCGTCCGTGCGGCCGGCTTGCAGCGTGGGCATGTGCCGGGGGCTGCCGGGGCATCGCGGCACAAGCCCGCTCGGGCCTTTGTCAGAAGCTGCCACACTCACCGTGGTCCTCTGCAGAGGTGGCTCTACGAGCGCTGCCGGTGTCTGGGCGAGAGTGAGCCCTGGCTGGGTGCAGTGCTGCTGGTCAGCCTTGGGCGAGGGGAAGGAGAAGGCTCGAGGGCAGACGTGCCTCCTGTGCTGGCTGCCCCGCTGTGCTGGCCGCTCGCTCTGGAACCAGTCTCCAATGCTCAGATTTACAGGGCTGGCTTGGCAAGATAAGAGATTTGATTTTTCTGTGTCAGGACTTGAGTCTCTTAGTGCTTCTCTGAATCCTAATCAAAGAAAGTCTTCAAAAGGTTTATACTTTGTCATTATTAGAAGACTAAAACACACCTATTGCTTCCTGCTTCTGTGCTGGGAAATACCAGCACCAGCTGTTGTATTCTCTGCTGACCTCAGCTGTGGCTTTATGTGGCTTTATGTAAGAAAGAGAACTGGGTGGTGACACCCCAGGCTGGGAGTGTTGGGCTGGGAAATGTGGTGCCTTGGTGCCTGGCCTGAGGACTGGAAGAAGAGGGAGTGTGCGGAAGCAGTGCAGGAGCTGCACGTGTGTGGGGGTCGGGTATCTGGCACCTTGGAGTGGTGATGGCACTCCGGGCTTCTGCAGACCCTGACCTGCTTCAGCTCAGAGCTGGTGCTGCTGGGGTGCAGCTGGTTAACCCTGCCATGGGCATTGCTGGGGTTTGAGCTGAGGGGTGTTTGCTGTGCCACCTGAGAAGTGGGAAATGAAGGGGGTGCCCTGGGTGCAGGCTTTATGGGGTTCCAGGCAAGCAGGGGCTCTGGTGTGCAGTGGGAAGTGCTCCGCACTGTGCAGCGTGGTCTGGTGGTGGCTGTGCTCTCCAGACCGGGGCTGCCTCCTGCCTGGTGTGCAGGAGGAACCCCACTTGCTGCTCGTGGAGTTGTTGCTGTTGTAGCAGCGAGGTGTTGTGCCGGGGGCCCCTCCTTGGCTGAGAAGTACAGGTAGGCTGCGAGTTAGTGAACCGTAGGAGGGGTTTATGAGCCAGACATGCAAGAATGGTCCAAAGTTAGAGAAAATGTATTTATTACAACACTTTTCATGGGCAAGTTATCATTTTGTCAAACTTTATTAGAGAAAGTAATTAATGGGCTGTAAAAGGTGCTAGTGCGTAGCCAGTAAAAGAGCTAGTCCTGCGCAAATTGGCAGTTCATAGATTTATGGTTCCTTCTTTCCCCATTTATTAATATGGAGAATGCACATGAAGTGTGTTACAGCCACGGGCTGGTGAGCCCTTGCGTTGGTGCACGGGTGCTGTGCTCTGGGGGCCTGGCCCTGGCCAGGTGGGGGCTGCTGGGCTGCGATGGCTCCTTCATCCCCG
>JANHFX010022747.1:2922-52414 GCA_027560015.1 Chloroceryle amazona | reverse complement strand
CATTTGTGGTTCACCTTACACTATACTTTGTGGTTTTTTTTGTGGATGATACTGGGAGAATATAGGAAAAAACATCAGAGTAAAATATTTGATTTATAAATGATAGGTGAAATAACTTTTTTGAAAAAGAATAAAAAATGGTGGCATTCTCTGAGAAAGCATATTGATATGTTTTTTTATACATGGTACTTAATTACTTTTGTTAACAGAGTTACACAGACATTTCGCACTAATCAGTACGGGTATACTGATATACATAATAATATGAGCTCCTATCAGTGAGGAGGAGTATATTATGAAACCTATATTTCTGTAAGCACACAGATATTTGTTGTTGTTGCTGTTAGGGTTTTTTTGCTACACTATCATAAAATGAGGAGTAATTTATTATTATCTGTAACCATTGTGCTCTACACTGTTACTGTTAAATAGGGATTCTCTAAAAATAAACATTACAGAATGCAACCTAAATATGCCATCAAGAAGCTGTGCCCTAGAGAAGATCTTCAGAGCTGTGTCTGTGTATAATCAAGCTCTTTATACCAGACATTGAAGCTTCCTATTAACATTCTTGTGCAGAAAAAGAAAGTTAACCAATCTCCTTCACATACTATAGTATTCTTATGTTAACTGTTTTGTAAATGAAAGCATTTTATAAACAATTTCTATAATGGATTTATTTGTCCAGCATTTTTGTCAACATTGGTTGACTCATGATCCATGTGATGCACAGCACCCATAAATAATATAAGTTATTCCCCTAGCTCACTGTAATTGCACTGAAAATTGACTGTGCTGTGGCTGTATATGCTATTGCATTCATAATAGAGCAACTCACAACAATTTTATCCTGGGCAAAGCACTTAGGGGAAAAAAAAAAAAAAAGGGAAAAAAAAAAAAGACAGACAAAGCATCTGGAAACAGACACACAAGGACTGTGTAATTCACCATAGGTTGTAGAAAGAAATGGGACAAAATCATGAAAAGAATGTAAGTATGCTAACTCCCACTACCTCCTGCTAACAACTACAACATGATACCTCATACTTTTGATGGACGACACAGTGCACAGTGCAAGCTATTTTAGTGAGAAACTGAAAAATAAATGAGGTACTATTCCTTTACTCATTAATTAAAATTTCTTTATTCATAATGCACTGAAACCAGGAGATAAATATTTCATGAAAAGAATTCTTAAAATATACTGCAAAATCTTTCAGGTATTGTAAAGCTTGCTTGTTTGTTAACTTTTCTGTGTTCTCCTGAACAGGAATTATGTCACGCTTAGGGGATTAGCTCTGTACATGTACAATTCTTAGTAGCATTATAAGGAATTACTTAATGTAATAGAATATATACCAAAGTCTTGAAGTCCTTAGAAAAAAAATGAATGCTAATTAGTTTAGCTAATAGTGAGGCAAGGAGCACAGAAATAGGAGAAAAAGGAAGGAAGGAAGGAAGGAAGGAAGGAAGGAAGGAAGGAAGGAAGGAAGGAAGGAAGGAAGGAAGGAAGGAAGGAAGGTGATGCCTTTAACAACATAAATGAATAAGAATCAAAAAACAAAGTCTGAAGGATGATCTGATCAAGGAAGTTGTGTGAGAAGTGATAAAAAGGATGAACATGATGGAGAAAAAAAATGTGAAAAATAACTTGAGAACAAGGTTAAGTTTTTTTAATATGTGGTCATACACTTTTCAACTTGCTGCTGCTAAATGGAATGATACAAATTTACATCATACCACAGGTTTATAGCATTGCTTAATAATACTTACATGGTGCAAATAATGTTTTCATATAGCCTCTGTCCCATACTACACTTTTTAGTCAGTAGCTTTTTAGGAAACTGACATCAAAGTTGTACATGATTTTTTGTGGTCTAATTAGAGAACTTGATTATTGAATAAAATATAATAAAAATTTCCACTGAAAATTAGAACTATTGAATAAAAATAAATATTTTTCATTTAAAGATGGCCTTAAGTTACAAAGATACATTCCATAATGTAATGCTACAGTAATCCAGCTTCATGATTAAAAAAAAACAAAACATAAACACAGAATGGAAATCTTTCCCTTGAGAAGTTATACAGTACTGCTGTGACTACTTAAGACAGTGCTATTTCATTCCTTTGTTTTATTTCTTCCACTGTATCTCTATGACACTTGTTAGTAACTAACATTTACGGATCTTCTCTCTCCTAGTACAGCCAGAAGCAAAACAGCAGGAGGGAAAATTTCCCTGGAGAGATTAGTCCAACTGAAAACATCACAGACAGATAGAACTCAGACCTTGTGAACTTTGTGCCACTTAGCACTACTATACTTCTTTCCTTTTCACCTCTTAGATGCTGATGTCTCTCGCTTTATTAGATGCAGTTAATAGATGTGCTATTCTTAAAACAATGAAACTCTAAGAACTCTTTGAAATTTCCTAGACAATATCTACAATTCCTTGAGCACAGACTGACACTAGATTTCTTTTCTTTGTTTTCATGAAGTTTTATGAAGAATAAATTTGAAATTAATCACCAAATAGTTAAACCAGACAAATTAAGAAAGAAAAAAATAAGAAAAAAATAAGATGTCCTCTGGTAATTCTTAAGAACTTCTCAGCCTGAATCCAGATCAACAAAGCTACATTGTCATTCCTATCTGCCAGTGCTAAACAATTTTATACATATTTGGATGTAATAAGCGTAAAATGGGAACATCTGTCCTAGATGGTGTCAAACCCTGGCTGAGTCTTAGCACTTTTTCTACTGCTGTATCATTTTTCATCTTAACTCTGCTTTCCAGGAAGGCAGCTCTGGAATGGGATCAAACAAGCTACTTCCTTGTCACTTCCAAGCCACAGATCATTGATTAAAATTGTCTACAGTCTCCTTCTTTCTCCTATTCTCCTTCCTACACAGCCTTTCAAATTACTGAGTGGAAGCTGTGTGGCTGTAGTGCAGTCTGAGGGACCCTTGAACCCTAAAAGAGGCTTAGCAGGATGAAATTTTTATTGCAACTTGGATGATTTTACACTAGCATAAAATAATTCCTGTAAGGATGTCTAGAAGTGAATCTCAAAGATGCTGTTATTCCCTTGTTTGTTACATTATGGCTAATCCAGTTGTTCTGAAGGGATGATTTCAGAGACACTTCAGAAACTTTACTGTTTGAGTTTGGCTTGAAAGAACATGCGTAGATAAAGAAAGTGACACTGCAAACATTGCTGACACTTTAAGCAGGGGCAAAAATATTACATATATAAATGATATATTGCAAATTTAAATTTGAAGTTTTGAAAGCTATCCACATTATAAGCTGTAAAAATAGAAATTAAAGACAGCAAAATGTAGGCTTGAAGCTGCACATCTAAACGCATTTAAATTCTTCCTTATTTGCACATATGTCCATTTACAAATGTATGTTTCTTCATATCATTTAGATCAGCTGTATCATGTTACATACTGACAATCAGGTAAGATTAAGTCACACAAAAATCTTTCTAATTTGTAAGAAGAATACAGAGACAAAAAATAATTTCTGCTTAGGTATGTCTTGTTTTCTCTGTATTTCCCTTTATCAGTATTCCAGTCTCCTGTATTTGGAAGGGTTTGAAAATAATCATATCGAAGCACAAGAAAAATAAAATAAGATATTGAATGTCAAGGAGATGTAAACAAATAAGTATATTTAGTTTTATAACACTTTCCATATTACAAATATCAGAGAGTGTTTAGATGTGATTCAGCTGGGCTTCGACTGGCAGAAGATGGTAAAAGCACACAACATTGTTCTGTAACAACAAGAAGGTCATGAAATAAATCCTGAAACAGCACTATTTATCTTGAAGACTTCAGAAAGAATAAGAAAGCTATTTTGCTTAAATCCTAAACTACTATTGATTCTTGTTTATGACAGATGGAGGTGGCAGAAACAGAGCCTTATGTCTGCATTGCACTCTTATCCATAATTTAGTTCCAGCAGGTGGGGGCACCAAAAGTCCTCCCCACTTGTCCAGTGACATCAAATAAGAGTCTGAAATGCCGAGCAGTTTGCAAAATCAGGCTACTAAGTAACTTCATTGGTTGAGACAACACCGAAAGCAACATGCCCAGTGTAAAATGTGTTGCGAGACCTGACTCTGCCTTCAATCTTAGTTTTAGTTTAATTCATGGGTGAACTATCTGCATTAAATATATATGTGATAAATGTCTCAAGAAAAGACAGTGTCAGCCTTCTAAGAGCCCAGGCACCACTATTACATATAAACATAGAAACAAACATCCTCAACCAGAGCAGGTTGCTCAGAGCTCCATCAAGTCCCACCTTGAATGTGTTCAGGTATGAGGCCTCAACCCCTTCCCTGGGCAACCTGTTCCAGTGCTCCACCACTCTCATGGTAAAGAACTTCCTCCTTATTTCTAATTTAAATCCACTCTTTTCTAATTTAAACCCATTACCCCTCGTCCTTTCACTCCAGGCCTTTGTAACCAGGCCCTCTCCAGGTTTTTTGTAGCTCCCTTCAGGTACTGGAAGGTGGCTGTTAGGTCTCCCCAGAGCCTTCTCTTCTCCAGGCTGAACAATCCCACCTCCCTCAGCCTGTCCTCACAGGAGAGGTCCTCTAGCCCCCTGATCATCTTCGTGGCCCTCCTCTGAGATGAGAAACAAAAAACTTTTTGTCTGATATTTTTATCATGTGTATTTTCCTCCCTTAGATGGGGATGTTCTTTTTGCTCTAAGGTTACAAAGTAGCATGTGTTTTTCAGACTCTCCAAGACTATAAAATAAACTTATGCAAGTTTTTAAATGGAAAATTAGTGTAAAAGCAAAACATTTTTAGGGTTTATATAAGAAATCATAGTCTCAGAAACTCTGCATGCACAGAATCACAAACAACTGAGAGTTTCAAAAGAAAAACCTTGAAAATATGTGGCAAGGAAATGTGATTTATCAAGTAAATTTAAAAAAAACGATCTGTTTCGTGGTATTCTACTAAGGGAAGGAAACACTAGTTGATCTAGTAAATAACTTAATGAAAAATATTAATTTATCTCTTGTTACTGTAAAAAAGATATATTCAACTGAAGCTCTGGTTCTAGATGTGTTTATCTTAATTACAATGTTTAGTTGCATTTCTATATGCTCAATGACTGGAGGCTTTTCGCAGTGGGTACAACTACATCAGATGCTAACAGCTAGGAGAATATTTCCCCTGCAATGCTTTCTACCCTGAGGATTGATCCTGTATCACTGAAACAGGTGGAATTTTGGCAATGATTGATTCCCTGTGGTACAGAAGGACAACTATCATTAAAATCTGTATAAATGTTCCATCTCTAATCCCAGTATTCAATAACTTCACACGGCTTCCAGCAGAGTGTCCTGTAAACAGTTCTCTAAGGCTTCTGGGGCTTTGCTGAACCAAACTGAAAGGAAACACATTCGACATAGAGACAGGACAGGTAGAAGAATGCACAAACCATAGCAATGTTTTTTGACTGTGTTACATTATGTACATAAATTTACAGACGTACATACACCAGTTAATCAATCACCTCTAGTCAGAAATGTCAGGGTATTTTAAATTATATTGTACCATGGGATTGTGTTCAGGCAATTCCTTTTCACTCTATTATAACTTTTCATCTTGAGCCAATATTAAACGCCATTTATCACAATAGGTGTCAGTAGCTATACCATTTTCAGTAGCATCTTCTAGATAAAAACACCCCAATGTCTCTCTGCAGCACCATTAGCAGTATTGACTGCTCTATTTTCTCTCAGTAGAAGGCCCCTCACAAGTATCTTATTGGGGAAAAGGCATCCTCAGCAGCACTAAACATCTTTTAAGCAATGTTTGAAGAAGATGAGATTAAATACTTAGCAAGAGTTAAGGATGAAATTCTATGCCATTTTCATTTAGGGAGTTTGATCATTAAGGGAACTTGCTTTTCCTTGTTGGTGATGTTTTACTATTATTTAAGTGGGCTCCTGCCATAAAAAGGGATGGAAAGTTATTAATACTTTGGATAAAACCCCCTTCAAACATTCTTCATTCAGATCTCAACAACAGAGCAACTGACAGAAGCAGAAAGGTGATCAGGTATATGGAGCTGACAGCTGATTTTTTGTCTGTCATTTATCTTGTGCCTTTTTGAGACTGCCTGCTGGAACACAGGGTGTTCAATTGGCGCCCAACAGATTATCTCAGCTCATCACTTAGAAGTAATGAAGGACTGCTATTATTCTTCTAGTGCAACTGTAAGAAACGTTAGAAAGTGCCAAGGAGTCTAATCTAGCTGTTAAAGGACAAAGGGCAGCTGTTCTTTGCTTTATAGCTGCTTGGATGATTATCTCAGCTGAGTCATATTAAAAGAGGTAGGAGTGGAATGGTGTGCAGAGGTGGAAATCAGAACACCTATTTGTTCTTAATTAAGTGGCCTCTTATTCTTCCTACCCATCTGCCAGTAACATTAAAGGAAAATAGTGGCATTTGATACACCACAGAAGAAATTACCTGAAGATTTTTGCTCTTCGAATTCGCAGCATACTGCTATTATTGTGTCTTCTTGTGTAAATTACTCAGCTCCTATATAGAGCATGTGACAGAATATACCTTTCTAGTCACAGAATCACAGAATTTCTGTGGCCAGAGTAGACCTCCAAGATCATCAAGTCCGGCCTATGACCCAACACCATGACATCAGCTAGACCATGTCACTAAGTGCCACATCCAATCTTTCTTTAAACACCTCCAGGGATTGCGACTCCACCAGCTCCATGGGCAGTCTATTCCAGTGTCTGATCACCCTTTCTGTGAGGAAGGGCTTCCGAATATCCAATGTAAACCTCCCCTGGTGCAGCTTCAGGCCATGCCCTCTTGTCCTGTCACGACTGACTACAACTTCATTTGAGGTAGTTGTAGAAAGTGATAAGGTCCCCCCTGAGTCTCCTCTTCTTCAGGCTGAACAACCCCAGCTCCCTCAGCCTCTCCTCATCAGACTTTCCCTCCAGGCCCTTCACCAGCCTGGTCGCTCTCCTCTGGACCTGCTCCAGCACCTCAATATCTTTCTTTAAGTGAAGGGCCTTTCCAATATGCTACTTTTAGTCATGAAGAGGTTCTGTTGCACTGAAATGACATCTGTATTGATGTAATGCTGCAATCAGGGAGAGACAATGCATATGATACCCTCTGACTTCCACGCCCAGGCAGCTGACAAGCAGAGCTCTCTTTCTGACCTCTGAGAGTGTATCTCCCTTAATAGAAAGAACACAATACTGGTCTCAAAACATGCAGTGACAGAAACTCAGGAGGCAGTAGGAAACTGAAGAACTGTTTTTAGCTATTATGAAGTCATTATTCCTGTCTTGCACTGCCAAAACTGCACTTTGGGGACCACATCTGTTCAAGTTTTTGATAGATTTGTGGACAAATAGCTCACTCATGCTATCACGGCATTTTCACACCCAGATACAAACAAGAAGCTTGGGCAAATAGAATATTCAATTTAATGGCTACAGATGCTTTGTTTACAGTCAAAACTATGTAGGACTGCTTCTTCATAAAACCAAATTTATCCTTCTCTTTTAATAAATGATCAAACTATTAACCTCTCAGTTATGGCTATTCTCCAACTCAAAGGAATGCTTTTTCCATTTCCCACAGAAAGTGGGAAGTAACACAAAAGTTACAGGGAAGCAGCATGGAACAGTCCCATCTATACCCATGTGGGAGAGTCCAGCTAAGAAGCATACTGGAAGAATAATCTTTGAGGTTTTTTGTTAATGATCTTGAGTACCAAGTTGTTCTATTCAGCAAATGGGTACCTGCTGTAAGCAGGTACAATGCAGCAGGCATTTGACTCTTAGCAAGTATTTTGCTTATGCTCATTTTCTGGAGATAAGAAAGTATGTAAATTTAGATATGAACATTAGCTGAGTCCCACTGGCACCGAACAGATTAAAAGCAGAGCTCTACCAGAGTTTTCATACCGTTCCCTGACATTATTTTTGATTTTTGAGTTCTATCTCTTCTGACTTCATGGAAAATTGACTGCATTTGGTACACAGAAGAGCATCCTAAGAATACACACAGTGTATTTTTACCCTATCCATATGATGACCTGTATACTTTTTGAAGCTTGGAGTTTCACGATGGCAGCCCAATTATAACAGTGTTCGCCAGCAGCTAAATATGACATTTTTTTGAGTGACACATGTTTGACAGTTGCTTTATGCACACATTTGCTTTCAGTGAGACAAATTCCTAGATCAGGCACAATTGCATTAACTCAGAGAACATAGCCAAGGACAAACCTACCTCACTGTGCTTCACAGCTGCCTGTTGAACTGCAGCACTGTGCAGTTAGGGATGTGTGTTCCCAATGCTTGCAAAACTTGGACTATACTTAGCTTTGAGCAACACGGTCTAAGCATTTGCCCACCACCTCTGCCAACGTGAGTTTGCATGTGAAATGAACACAGAGATATCTGAAAAGCTTCTTGTCCCAGCAGCTTGTTCATAACCTTAGATGAACCTGAAAATTCCTCCTTAGTCCCAGATTCACATTATGCCTCTCAAAAATAAATAGTAATGAAGGGCAAGACAGAGACATACCACGCATGCTCATCCTGTGTTTGTTCTGGGTTTCCCTCCAGGTCCTCTTCTTCCTGTCCTCTCTCATCCCCTCCTCATGCTCTCTGAAAGTACGTGACTGGAAAGGTCAAATGTTATCTATTTAGTTTGTTGAAGATTGCTTAAAAAGTTTCTATTTTCCTAAAGCTCTGTAAAAATTTAGCCTTTTTCACTTTTTCTATTATTTCTTGTGAAATTCAGACAACATTCAGGAAAGACAGTCAGTCCAGACCAAGTTCAACCATATAAACACAAGGACACACAGGCTTCAGTTGTGTAAATATAAGAAAAACAAGTTTGCTACTACTCTCAATTAAGCCACTGTGAGCAAGTCAAGGTGTAGAGAAACCAAACAGAGCAGTAGCTGGTGCCCAGTCCTATGCTCAGCACTCTCATCAGGCAAAACAAAATGCAGTTACATGGGATGTAATTAAATGAGACACTGCTTTGGCCTGTTTTTTGTAAACTTTATATTTAAAAAGAAAAAAGACGGTGTCACTTATATAGCTTGCTGACCTTTGTATGTGATCTGTTCATGCCACATCTGTACTTTCTTGTCCTTCCTTGACTTTCCTCCCTCTATCACAATGAAATTCTTTTTTTCATTTATTTATTTACTTTCATCTATTTTGAATATATTATTCTTTTTTTTTTTTTTTTGCCCAGAAATAAGCACGCTGAAATTGTAGTTACGAACATCTAATGTAAAAGTTAGAATACTGTAAGGCTTTGCCTCCATACAGATTTTTTTCTGGAGGTCCCTTTCCCATATTGATATATTCATATCAATAAACTACTTAGAAAAAAACATGGTCTGATTCTTATTTTTAAAAAATGCATGTCCTGAACTAACACTGATGATTAAATAGAGTGGATGCAGATCTACATTGTTGAAGTAATCTGTTCATCTACATCATGATAAATCAACTTGTAGATGTTGGTCTACATACTGATATACATTATCTGGCCTGGGACAAGAGTGTGCACTCTTGTAATCAAGTTCATGTTGGATTTATTGAAATTTTACATTTTTCATTCCACAGGACAAAAAAGTTTTTTTTTTCTGGTGTTGTATGTATTTTGCTGTAAGAAGGGTCTCCTATTTCTGCATGCAGGCTCAAGGTCATCACTAATCCACAGAGGCAGCAATGCAGCAAAGAGCAAACACAAAGCCCTTTGCCATTCTTAAACCTAGGTACAGGAAACAGAAGATTAATTGTTCACACTCTTAACTATTTTTGTGACAATACAAATTACCTCAGTGCTTTTTTCTATATATTGTGGGAAGATACTGCAATACTGGGAATACCTTCCTGGGAAGCTGCAGATTCAACTTTGTGCTATCCTGATAAAAAAGGGCATCTGCTATAAGGACCTGGAACACCTTCTTCATTTTCCAGTCTGCAATCTTCCCAGCTCTTCTGTACTGTATCCACATAAAAGTAAACTGCTGGGGCATTCTTGAGGTAAGGTAGTTTCCTCTAAGAAAAATACTATTTCAGTGTATGCTAACTTAAAATTTCCCATCTCAGCACTTTTGTTTACTGGAGTTACAGCTGTGGAACCTGCTTCTCTGGAATCATTTCATACACCTTCACTTGTGTCAAAAGAAAAGGGCCTAATACTATTTGCTTCAAACTTGGCATAAGCCTTGCTGAAAGAGTAATCTGTGAACAGAGTTGTGCTTGCAGTGTCTATCCTGTTTGGAAAACTTCAAATGAATAAAAATATATGAAATGAGAGGTTTTGATAAACTCTATAATGAGAGGGACATCTTTAATAATCTGGTTTGGCTCCTAAGGTGCCTCTGGAGAGTTGGTTTAGACCAAGACCTTAGGAAATACAACGAAACAATTTCCCACGGGACAATCTGATATAGAGAACTACAGCTGGTAGTTCATTCTTTAGTTCACATTAGGAGAAGTTTCAACTAAATAGACTTTTTAATGTCCCTAAGGAAATAAGAAGTCAAAGATTCAGGCATGATTAGGTTTGTGCTTTACTTGCAAAAGTAAAAAATTTCACCTTGGTAACCTTCTGAGCAACAGGCACATGCAGTCATATGTGGGAGCATATTAACATGCAGAAAGCATTCGAGGAAATGTAAGGCTGTTTTCTCTATTGACATATATACAAGTGTAAAAGTGTGCCATGCACAGTCATCATAAGACACATGCCCTGATTCTTCAGAGCTTAACCAAGAACACATATCAAGCCTAGCTGAGAATGATAAATGGTGGCAAAAGGTGAATACAATTTTATTCTTTACGAATGGAACCCAGCAATTTACAGCGTTATGCTTTGGATATAGAGCTAAGACATCTCCTATCAATCGTCCAGAATAAAAGTATCACTTCAGAGTGGATGGAGACAGACAGAGCTGCTGTAAACTTTGGCAAAACTTTTCAAAACACAGATGTGCCAGATTAGGCACAGACGTAGGCCTGCACAGGAAGATAGCAAATCAGGAGCACTGAAAGCCCTGACCTCCCACAGCAAGGTGACTGGGAATAAAATCACCAAATATTTGGCACTCAGAGGTCAATGTTTTTGCCCTTAAGGAGCTACACTGACTAGATCCTCATTTATTCATCTGAGTCCTTTTTTGTTATTATTATTACTATTATACAAGAACTGCCTGTTGTCTTTTCATGTTTTGGTCATTTGCTTTTCAATATGATGGTACAAAATCATAAACAGTGTAGGAAGAATATGGGCGAAGATGACTTAATAGACTAGCTCCAAATTTATAAGCTTATAAATACGTTCCAAAAAATAGACCATGTGAACCCAAATCACAACATTTAAAAAACATAAATTTAAATATAGTTTGAAAAATTTGCTAACTTCTTAACTTCTTACTTTCAATACCTTAATTGGATCCTGTTTACTAGTGCTTTATTATGCAAATGGAGGGATAGAGCTGTTAAAAGCTGAGCTTTTTTAACCAGCTACAAGGCAAATATTATATACTTGGAGTATATAGAAAAGTTACAGCAAGAAAAGCTATTCTGATGAGATGCTGAGCTGAATTTGGGAAGCAAGTTACACTGAGGTAGTGCTCTTGCTTAATGACAAATGCAAGGTCCTTCAAAACAGCTTACCCCTTATCAAAAGAGAGATAAGCAATAACTTTCTTGACAATAGTCCTACAAGCTCTGATTCCTTTAAAGCTGCTCCACTTTCAGGCAGCTTTCAGGAGAGGAAAACCCAGACCTTAGCAAGCATTTGAGTCACTGGCCTGCCAAGTACTCACAGCTCCATCCACTTCCATACCAGCCTAGGATAAGGTTTAAACTTGGGAGTGAACAGTAAAATGCAGTAACCACACCTCCCCTTCTGCCTCATAAAATGCAATAGGCTAGCCATAAATAGGCACGCTTTATCTAAATGTGTTGCACAGCTTTGAAGCGTATAACTAAACTTCATTTTGGAGGTGGGGGTTAGAGGAGCATCAAATATGTTAGCTCACTAGCTGTAAGTTAAAACAAATGATAAAACCCTATCATTTCCACCCACCACCACCACTTTTCCAAGAACTGTGAGATTTAGTGTACCAAGATTTAACAACTCAGTTAGAAAAAGGACCTCAGAGAGATATGGCAGAACATATGGCATGAAGAAGGTGCTAAACAGCAGAATTTGAAAATTATTTGCAACATGCTCCATAAATATTCCAACCCCAAACACAAGCTGCTTTTCAGCAGACTCTTGATAGAAGTATATGCACTTGTATATATATGTATATAAAACGATACATTTCTTAACTCACAAATGGCCTGTTCTAGTGTCACTCTGAATGGTATAATGTAGAATTAACCTGCACGTAGGAGGAGCTCTGAGACAGGCAGTTGCTAGCTTGGCCAGACAATGTCATTGTTTCCACTGTACTCAAGAGGAGTGGATGATATTGAGCAACGACAATGGCTCTCAGAGTGCATTCCAGCTATTGGCCTGAATGTTGAGCTCTCAAGAAGAGCAAAATCAATGTGTGTCACAAGCTATATTGCCTCAGCACAAACAACCTATGGACATATTTCAGCTGAAGCCTGGGTGCGCATTTCCAAATGAAATCAACAGAAGACACCAATTAAAATCACCCTATTAGGCTTTTACTTAGGGTAGCAAATTACTTGCATGAAGCTGCATTTTAGTTGACATCAGTTGACTGGAGTTTCTTACTAGGCATTTTAATAAAATAATCACAGGCACTTAACAGCAACAACAACAAAAGACAGGAATCCATTTAAAATCTAAGACTATCCAGGCTTTTACTGCTGAATGCCACTGAGGAGATCAGCTGACATAGGAAGTACTGCAGAATGTTAATGAGGAAGAAAACTTAACCAAAGTTCTCTGGGGCATACTGTTAATTCTCACGTAAATTGCCACAAATCTACTGTCCACCCAAATGAGACATAGTCTCAAATTTCCATCTATCAATTAAAAAATAATTCCCTTTCTTTGAGTGAAGTGAAAACAGAAGAATGTGGCTGAAAGCTTTACAAACTAAAATCCCATCACAAAACCAGGTATTTAAGTTACTTTAGTCAGGTTTGTGATTCAAGAGAACATTTCCCCACAGAGTTCCCTCATTTGGGTGTGCTTTTGGATGGTACTCAACACACAGCTGACAAAATTCAGCAGAGGAGGTAATATACCATTTTATTGTGAATATTTTGTTTCACCTGCAAGGCATGTCTTAAATGATAGTCTTTGAGGGACTCATTTGCTTTCATCCACACAAGCCTCTAGCTGGTAACCCTGCAGTAAAGCCACAACCTTCCTATTTCATGACTCTTACTTCAAATCCTTTAGTGTATTGGAGAGATAGTGACCAAAAAAAAAAAAAAAAAAAAAGAGTACACAAAGGTGTCTTGACAAGGATTCAGGCAACAAGGCCATGATGTGCCTCTGAACTGCCTTTCCTCAATGTCTCATTAAGCATGGATGTTTTTCCTTTGGGGAAAAGAATACAAATATCCTGGCATAATCTTTTTAAGCTGCTGCTATAATGTAGGTCTAAAATAGAGAACATGGACTCTTACATTAAAAAGAGAGGATGTCTTGGGAGACTGACTGTCTTTATGTCAGGCTATTCTGCTTAGAAGCAAAGGACTGTATTTCCTATTACTCACAATATTACAAATGTTGTTGGAAGTCCTGAAAAAAAGAAATTATGTGTGGAGACTGAGGGTAAAATGAACCAATGTTAATGGCCAAATGGGCAAAATGAAGGAATATGGGCAACAGAGGGCAAAAGGAGACAAAGGTGCAGTCAAAAGATGACCTTCAAGAAACCAGGTGCTAGTGCATAACTACTCATTCTGCAGAGTGTTTTCTCTGCCAGCAAAGATAACTAACTCCTTACAGGAACTGCAAATGCTGCAGGACAAACCCAGAGCCCACCAGGCCCACTCTGCACAATGAGAATCATCTATGTTAGTACAGGGGGTTCAACTGGTAGGTTGCATCCGTGTCATGGACTGAACAGGAGGCACTTTGTCCTAGGTCTAAGAATCCAATCCTTCTCTATACAAGTATCACAACATAAAATCCTTCCACCTGAGACCTATCTTGAGACCAGGTGGATACTTCTGCCACTCCTACTGAAAGGCTGTTTAAGGCCTTGCTTCTCTGATGGTTAGATAACTCCCCTTCGCTTTTAACCTTAATGTAATTACATGTGATTTATACATGCTGCTTCTCCCCTCTTATGTAGCACTGTAATCAATCTCCTCTCATCCTTCATTAGATTAGCCAGGTCAATACTCATAGATTTCCATTTCCCACATTATTCAGGTAGCTCCCACTTGGTCAAGGTTTATTTAATCTTACCTAGCTATTGCAGAGCACTGTTCTCTACACAATATTCTAGATGAGGCTCAGCTGAGTCTCTCACAATGAAATTACTGTTTCCCCTCTGTTGACAGTATCTCATCTGAAATTGTCCCTGCTTTCACCATCTCCTCTGCTCCCACATGGTTGTGCTACATAGTTATCTGTGGTCAAACAGGCCTCATCCGTTTCCTCAGCTGATGGTAATCCTGTTGAGAGCAGAAGGTTTTGATTTGAATCTAAGTGTGTCTAACCCTGCATACTACCCTAGAATGAGTGTTGATCTTCATCCTATTTCTTTTCTTGTCCTTAAGATCATCCAATCCTTGGAGTGTAACACTCCTGTCCTATACAGCATTATGGACCCTCCTTGGGTTGTGTCATCACTGCAGTCTATTTGCTCCTTCCTCATTTTGTGCCAGGTTTATTTATGAAAATACAAACAGAACTGATCTTGAGATCCATCTTTAAAGAACACTGGTAATAGCATCTTTCCATCATAAATGCTTCCCTTAATAATCTGTGTCATCTCCTCTCTAAACCTGATATTTACCACTGTACAGTTCTTAACACAAGTTCACATGCTCCTCAGATGAATACTTGATTTCATATTCTCTACCCTGTCAAATGCTCTACTGTGTGTTAAGCAAAACTTGCTAAATTTCTTTTGCCTAAAAGCAGGTATCTTAAAACAAAACAAAAAACACACAAAACGAACAAATGTAAACAAACAAACAAAAAAAAAACAACAAAAAAACCCCCACAACAAACAAACCATAAACATATATGTCATCATGATAATATGATCTTTCTTTGATAAATTTATGTTGCACTTGATCCTGTTATCATTTACCTGTATAATTCTTCTATTGTTCTTCCCTTCAAAATGTGTACAAAGCCATAAGCACTTAGACAGGTCTGCAGCTTTTTGAATTGCTTTTCCCTTGCCACTCAGTGCCTAAATCTTGGCAATACATTTGCTTTTCTTTATTCATAAAGACCCACTGTAGAAAATCCTTGTGCTGCACAACTGCTTGCATGTGCCAACCCTTGTGGGAAATTGTGGAAATTTTCATTGTCTTCTTCCTGTTAGCCATCTCCTCTACCCTCTTCTTCTTTTTCCCTGCCCCAAATTCAACTTCAAAGAAAATAAAGAAAAATGGGAAAATTTAAAATGGGAAATGAGATTGTCCTTAATTCTATCCCCATCCTTAGTGCACAGTGTTCCCATTTTTTGTTCTTGTTCTTTTTATTTGCATCGTTGAAAACTTTTTCTCAATCTGCTTAAATTTCCTTTACAAGATCTGTCTCAGTTTGACTTCTAGCAGTTACCGTTTTACCCCTGCACTTCCTGACCTCCCCAATGCAGCTTTAACACTGGTTCAGACATATGTTCTCACTATGTTCTTACATATGGGTAATTCCTCTCTTCATCTAAATTCCTTCCCTAATAGACATTAAAACTGACTGAATTCTAAAACTCCAGAGAAGTCATGAATATTTTCATAAATAAAACCACCACATTTAGATCATTACTATTTATGAAATCATGTTATTTGATACTGAGAAACATATGCTGATCAATAAGAATGCCTGTGGTTCTTAGAACACCAAGAAATACCAATATTCTGAATGACAAGTTGTATAAAAACCTCTTTCCCCCCCAAAATTAAAATTCTTCTATTTTCAGAAGTACAGTTACCATACCTTGAAGTAGAAAAAGACCACAACAATTGACAACTACGTCCAATAAGGATTTTGAGTCATGTATTGTGTGTTTAGTTTAAAATATGAAGTTTCAAAAGTAGAAATCAGGAAATGGAACACATTTGAACTACTTACAACACAGATGCTGAACTTGAATTAAACCCTTAAATGATTAAATGGTCGAGGAAAGAGTACAAATAAAGCCAAAGAGTTTGAAATATATTGGCAAATGTGATAAGTAGATTAGGCTAGAGATTAATATGGTAACCTGTGAGAGATTCTGTTGTTTTCTTCTGCTTTCTTCAGGAAGTGGTAGAGTGTCTGGTCTAAGAAGACCTACTTTTTCTGATCATCACCATCTATGCTTCAAAAATAACCAGGGGAATGAATCCTGACTATTCTTTTTTCCTCTCTATGGCAACTGTACCTTCCAGCCTTCCAGTAAGTCGGTGTCAGTCATTCTTGTCTTAGGTAGAGGCTTGTATTGTGCAGTTGCTGATGGATTAGAACCAAGGCTACAAATCACGTAATCTCTGCCTCATACCTGCACCCTAACCACTCACTGAGCAACATGGTTCAGTGGTTAGAGAGGCGCTGGAAAATAGATGCTGGCAAGAGGTTCTGTTTATCATGAAGCATGGTAAGGGGAAAGAGCGAGCACTGAAACAACATCTTAGGAAATTAATTTGAAACAGAAGCTGCTCCCTTCAATGAGGAAATGATTTAGCATTATACAAACAGTTGCCTTAGTAACTAATGTATTGCCCTTTCCCTCCTTTCACTTTGAATATAACCATCTCTGAACTCAGTTTTTCATCACCTTTTCTGTTTGCTTAACTGATCCTCTTCAATTGCCAGGCAGCCAAATAGCTTACAGTGAAATGTAAGTCTACTTTCTTTTTATGAACTTCCCTAAAATGCAAAATGGATTCCAGGACCTGCTTCGCAGCTTTTGTCAATGAGAAATTACATCAGATGTGTATCTTTCTTTCCAGGCTTTGAGAAGGTAAGGAAGGTATTACATCTGAGAAGACAAGCACATTTGTGATAGAAACAGAAACATCAGGTGTCACGTGTTCATCAGATCTACATATGTGCAGCAGACTTTCTGAACATCACCTCTTGAAAAATACACCATCCAGGATGAATAAACTGTGTAGGATTTCTCTTGATGTTTACCTGGTCCTATGTAAAAGGTCAAAAATTATCACATATGAGCAACCAAACCACTTTAAAGAAGAAGGAAGAATTAATTACACTTGTACATGTTTAAAATCTGTATCTTCTTTCTAACCTCTGCAAGTGGGCTTGATGCACAGTTGGGAAAAATATAAAAAGGAATTATGTTCCTGGTTCTTAAGTCTTGATATAAGCTTTGGATGGAGCTGGGACAATGATGTTTTCTGACAGTCAGAAAGTATTCCTGTGTATCCAGTTTAGATATAGGCAGAGAGAAGAAATCTGCAACTGTGTCATAGATTAGTCCAGCCTCTTCTGGTGACAACATTAAAGAGCAAAAAGCTATAAATGACTACATAAAAAACCTATTTACTCATAGATTCCAAGAGAAAATAATCATAATATCCATACTTTTTCAATACTGCTCCATCATCTATAGGATGGATAGATTTTAGATAAACTCTGCATGTATTCTCAAGTCTTGGCAAAATATAAAATGTCGATATCATTGCCCTGAGCAGCCACAAATCCCAACACACTTTTTTGTCTTGAATTTCATGAAGCAATCTAAGAACAACTAAGTATTGAATTACTCTCCCACATGGTGGGCCCTAATGACTAATGATCATGAGACTCTAGCTCCAGAGTCAGCCATACTAGAAATCCAGAATGAGCAAAATCCTGTCGTACAGCCTATTCTCCTTGCTCCTGTATCCCGTTGCAATGACTCCATCTTTTCCTGTATCAGATTTAACCCTGAATTTGGCTGGAGTTACGCACTGATGAATCCCATGAGAACTCTATGTTCTTTCCCAATTACAAGCTTGCAAATAAATACAGAAAACAGGCACACACTTTTTGTGAACTGTTGGCTTTTCTGCAGCCTTGACTTATAGCTGTACAATCCCTAAAATGAAGAGATTCAGTGTCCAATCTCAAAACAAAGCACCTATTTGTACGGTTATGACTGTTACTACTATATTCAGACAAGTATGTCTAGTGACATAGAGCAAAAAGAGGTAAAGCTACAAGGAGAAAACTCATCATTTGATAAAAGAAATTCTCCCTATAGATACAAGATAGATCTGATGCCTTGAATAGGAGAGGGGAAGAAGGACCAGGGACACTTTTCTGAGTCAGAAGTAGGATGTTGAAGTTACAGTCGAATGTCTTTTCCATGTGGGAAACCCACTGCTCTTAAATTGATGTTCTAGGGACATCACATTGATTCATTAGGTTTTTCTGATGTTTCAGTAAGATAGTACCAATCAATATTTAACACCATTCATAGCCCTAGAGTCATAAGGTTGAACATATCATATGGTATAGCATACAAGACACCCAGGCTCACGCTTCAGCCTTCAAGAGGAGAAATTACCATTAAGAAATTGCTCCATCTAAAACTGACACTATTTGTGCTATAACCAATTGTTGAAGAAGAATCAGGTCAAGCAACAATAACAGATACTACATCAGAGATTACAAGTTTGCCTGCATCTGATCTTCTTACCTCCTTTTTTCTTTAGGTAGCCTCCACATGTTTGACATACTTTAATGTTAGACCCTTATTTAGAAAAAAGAAAAAAAAAAAAAAAAAAAAAAGAAAAAAAAAAAAAAGCCAAACAAGAAATAAATTATACACTCTGATATGCAGCTAGAATGGCACTGAACACCATAGACTCATTCTGGAGAGGTAAAGAATTATTTAAGCAGAGAGCTTGTATAAAGACTCCAGTACTGAAAAGTGCCTTTTTACCTCTTATGTGAATTAAGATTAATTATAATGCCTAGCTGACAGACTGTTAGTCAGAAGCAGTTGAAGAAAAAAAATCACATTAATTTCTTTTGTGTTAAAGCCATTAGCTTAAAATAGTCCATAATTGGTTTTAGTCTGATGGTGAAAGCAGACTGCCATTTTTTTTTAAATGGACAATGTAAATCCAGCAAGAATACTTCCAGACAGGGCCAGACTCTAAGCAGGTTAGTCAAGACAACTTTCTCTGCTAAGCAGTTACTCAGACATTTTGGACAACTTCATGCATGGAATTCCATTCTTCAATTATCCAAAATTCATTAGAGTTAAAATCAGTGATCAGCAGAAACAAAATCAGAAGAGTTGTAGCCTGCCTGAAGACCAGCATTGAAAGAAAGGACTCCTCAAACACCAGTGAATGGGCACAACAGCTTTCAACTAATGTGACTTGCAAAGGACAATATGTAACAGTTCCAGATACTATGAAAATTAATTTTCCTGTATAGCTGGTGGATAAAATTTCATATTATGAATCAGTGGTGTTTCACCCATCTGTTTGTACTTCACAAGAACATGATACCTTGGATTTCACATGGGCTCAGTGAAATTAAGGGAGTATAGCCTGAATTAAGACTGCAGAATCGGGATTTATTAACATGAAGACATTGTAAGATTTGTTTCATGAAGGATTTTGATATTTTGCTACATCAGTGCTTTCAGGACAGGACTGAAGATTGAGTGTTTCAAAATTCTCCAAGGAAAATGTTCAAAGACTGAAATATTCATATTCAATTGATTTCTACATTATTATACTGTGGTATGGTCCAGAAATAAAATACGAGTTCCAAAGTCATTTCTGGGGAAAATCTAGACAGAGCTCCTTATTATGAGAACACTGCACTATGGTGATGTATATCCAACTTGGAAAATGTATCCATTTTCATTAAAAGTTTTATTTTTGAGGAAATTTTGTCCCAGCAGGTCTTCTGAGACAGCCTCTGTTATTACATACTTACAGAAAGACAAAAAATGAAAACTGAATTGTTTTTGAGTGATAGAACGCCAGTGATTTTTGACAGATATGCAAGCAATGGAAGAGATACTTGGAACCATTACTAATAAATGATTACCAAAGTGGTAGAATTAACAGTTGAGCTAATATGAATGCATATTGACATGGATCTGTTTGCACACATTCATGGGATGCATGTGTACAAGAGACAGAACAGCAAGTTAAATGTTATTTAAATAAACAGACTGTAAACAAAGTAAGAGACATGGCAGAGCAACCTTCCTCATCACAAGAAGGAAGATAAGAAGAAACTATGTTTATTCCTTGTCACTCACACTGATTAAAGCACTTTTCTCTAAAGCAGGCAATGCTGGCTGCCCTCACACAGACTCCTGGAATGAGAACAGCTGCTGTAAGACAGGGCAAGATTTTCAGACCCTCAGGGAGGCATGTGCTAGGGAGCAGCAGCAGTAACAAGGAGAATAATACAAATGAAAAAGATCTTGTAGGGTAGAGTTCTACCTACAAGCAGGATCAAGAAAGAGATTACTGACAGTGGGGTGGGACAGGAACCCAGACTATTAATAGAAAAGGGAACAGGATATTAGAAGCCAGGAGAATTGCCTGGAGTTTCTCCAGACCTGATCCCACATACCTCACTGTCCTTACAGCTTCTGTAGGTGCTTGGGCAGTCACCATGCCAGACAGAAAGGCAGAAAGGATTGGAGTCAAGCACAGGGATATTGATTCAAAGGAGCTCACCAGATAAAAGACGGTGAGCCATTTTGTGTTGAAAAAACTAGCACCATCCTCTGCCTGCAATGTTTTGAAGACCAACAGTTGTGTATTTCCACAGCTCTTTAAAAGGATGAGTCTTTTCAGTGTGTTATCATTTCTTTTAATTCACTAAATATAGGTACAGGTCCTGAGGACCTCTATAAGGCTGACATACAAAATAATGCAGAGTGTAATCTGTTAATATAACCACCACAACTTATACTTATGCAACTTCTGCTTTGAACAGCCTAAGAGGACGATAAGAAAAAAAGCAAGGCTTTACAAGACTCATCATTTAACTAACTCTCCATCTTTTTATTTCTTCTTATCTCTTTCCAGTTAAACAAACAAACAACTCACATGTTCTGTTTAGACACAATTAAAAAAAAGAGAGAAAAATAAATGGCCACTGTCCATTAGGCTATAATTCCTAATTACAGGGGTAATATCCAATCTAAAATAAGACCTATAGCTCTGATAGACACTGCAAGGCAAGAAGCAGATAACTTGGAAGCAGATAAAATGGAAGGAGGGATATAAAAGGCTAAGAGGAAAAAAATCCAAACACACTAGTGCTAGTATAACTTTATATTCAGTTACAAGTCAGGATTGTGTAAGAAGCAATTATTTTCTCTACAGTCAAAATCTTAGTGTTGGAGATTACTTCAGTACAGGCTACAAAGTATTTAAAAAAGAAAGGCTTGAAAGCCCATAGGCTATAAAAGCATTTGTATGATATGAAGAGACATGACAAACATGCTCATCAGGATTATTTTCACAAAAGCCTGATTTTTAAAGCACAAACCATGTGCCAAGTAAAAGCCTCTAATGTCTTCCTCATTTCTGGGAAATCCCGGCTGACCTTCGTGACCTCTGTATGCTTTAGGGCAGGAGGCAAAGGATATTGTAGCCATCTGCAAAGCTACAAGTCTGTGTACTTTTAATGTACGGTAGAGTCAGATTGCAGACCTGTTCAAACATGATAAGCAAAACATCCAAAATACTGAACATAACAAACAGTTGTGTCTGTGTTGACTGAATAGTATAACTATATAAAGATTATTTTTATAATTGTATAAATTAGGCTTCTTAAACATATAAACCTGGGCAAAAATAAACTTTATTACCAGAAACTACACTTTACATCACATGTCCTTTTACCTATGTTTAAATACAGGTCCTTTGATCCTGAGGATAGGTTGTTCCACAGCTTGAATTAAGCTGCAGACTGTAATTTACTCAACTCAGCCAGCCATAAGAGAGCCATTTGAAAGAAAATATGCAAAATATAACAGAGCCATGCTGTGGAACAGCAGTCATGAATTCTATTTCCCATTATCAGAAACAAGGCAAAAGCTAGTGGTCAGACAAGAGAGGCCAGGCTGGACCGCATCAGGAGAAACACAGTGCCATTCATTATAACTGGACTTCTCTGTGCCATCAAGAGGCTCATCAGACATGACTTCCTGCTGTTTCCTTGAGGACCTGGACTTTCCCAGAGAAAGTGCTCCAACCCTTCATGGGCCTGGCAAGCATTAAAGGGGATCATAAATGTGCTAAGAGGCAGACTACGTTGCCTAACACACTCCTCTGCTCTCACACAGGACCAAACGTACCTATGCCATTGCTGGAAGTTATTCCAACACAGGAGAACCCATACTGGATTTCAAATACAGGCATTCAATGTGGGGACAACCAACCTCCCCATGGCCATGTTGTCAAGCATGGCAGATGTCCTATTCTGGCAGCTTATCCTGTTGCAGGACAAAATTAATTTGCAGCTGACCTGCCTGGACAAGGACTACTGAGAAACCAATTGTTATGAGTAACTCAGGTACCATCTTTACATTGCTGTAAATCAGTAATGCCAGTTGCTCTAGAGTCTGTCCATGAACAATTTTCATAACACTCAGAGTTCCCAAGACAGATATCTTAAGAAATGTATACATGGTAAGGCTGCATTCTACCATATTTCCAGCCTTTTCTCTGCTAACAGCAAGCAGTATGAAATTCAGTGCTTTTGCAAGAGGACAAGCTTAGAAGTCTTTTTCCTGTATTTTGCCTTTTACAAGTAGTAGATTACTTCAGCAGAAATCAAGACAAAACCAATACAGATATCTTAACCTACAACTACATGCAAGCAATATAGAATCATAGAATCATAAAATGGTAGGGTTGGGAGGGACCTCTGGAGATCAGATGCAAGCCCCCTGCCAGAACAGGATCACCCAGGGCAGGCCACACAGGAACAGATCCAGCTGTGTTTTGAAAGTCTCTAGAGAAGGAGAGTCCACAACCTCTCTGGGCAGCCTGTTCCAGTGCTCTGTCACCCTCACAGTAAATAAGTTTTTCACGTTGAGGTGAACTTCCTGTGTTCCAGTTTGTTACCATTGCTCCTCATCCTATCACAGGGCACCACTGAAAAGAGACTGACCCCGTCTACTTGACACCCACCCTGAAGATATCTGTAAACATTAATAAGATCCCCTCTCAGTCTTCTCTTTTCCAGGCTAAATAGCCTCAGGGCTCTCAACCTTTCCTCACTCATAAGAAAGGTGTTCCAGTCCCTTCACCATCCTCTTAGCTCTCCATTGGACTCTCTATGTTAAACTAAAGCAAAGTATGGAACATTGCTGCTATACCAGTGTGAAATTAATGAAAACTCTCAGTTACTTTTATGAAAGCTAAGCCATCAACAGAAATCTTTTCCTTCTTTAAAACAAAGGAAATAGACAATTTTTTTTTCCTAACTTGCTGCCAGCCTCTTGGGCAGGAAAAAACCTATTCTGTCCTATGGACACTAGGCAGCCTTTCACATTGTGAAACAAGAACAAGGTCTACACTGAACGCGAACCACCTTGTGCCTGTAATCACAATTGGTTATCTGCTGGTCTGTCCATACAGTCTGGGATGATGAACTAGCCATTCAGCCCTATTCAGTTGCCACGGCCCTGTGCAAGCTAAAAGCCAGTCAGCTATGAGGCAGAACCAGTCCTGTGGACTCTGAACTAAAACTCAAACAACAGGGAGAGCAAAATAAGTCCTCATACTGAGGCAGCCATTCCTAGCATGGTCCAGGTAAAAACCCACGTGTGACAAAACAAGCTTCAGCTGCCAGGAACAGGAAACATGATGAATGCACAAGCAACATTTGAAGGAGGCAGGTTCATAGGTCTGGAAAATCCTCCATCTGCCTTTTCAAGTGGTTCCAGCTTCTCATTCATATTACACATAATTCTGAGCTGTGTTTCAACAGCACTGCTAAAACAAATTGCTTTAGGGAGTAGACATCCACTTTCCCAACCTCTGGTTGATGCCCTGCAGAGAATAAAGAGTGCAATGCTACTGTCAGTTCAGAAGAAGCAATGCCATAAAGGAAACAATGCACAGTTTTAATCTCCCAAACATCCTGTTTTTATGCAGTTATTTATAATTTTAATATAAACTGCATAAATTGTCCTGTATGTGTGGCTTGCTTTCTTGGGATCTCACCAGGTCCTTCTCATTATGATCATGGAAAAAGTCATTTAACTACATTCACTGAGTATCGGCTTCTCAGCCCCCACAGAGGAATCCATATTAATATGCATCAGCAAAATGGCAAAGCAGAGACTTCTATTTATCCAAGAGTACTTGACTGGAAGAAGGAGCTAGATTTGATAATGAAATAGTGAGCCTGGTCCTTTACAGGGTGCACGCTTCTACATGCCAGCCTCAATATATGACTAAAACTGTTTGGACTGGAAAAGTCACTTTGTTTGCCCTCTATACTGCAAACAGTGATGACTAATGATATCGTTGAATGAAAAATACGGTCCTGATGCAAACACACCTGGAGTACTGTGCCCTGTGCCAAGCACTGTCATTACCAATGAGCTGCTAGCAGGCTGGAGGGTACTTGGAAGAAAGGGAAGACATTATTTAAAAGGTGGTACAATTGTCTTAGAAAGAAAGACTAGGAGATCTAAGTGGCATTTGACTAGGCTAGCAAGGAAGACGGGCAAGTTTACTGAAAACCCTTACTTGAAATCTGCACTCTATTTAGAGGACCTTTCCTGTGAGGGTGACCTCAGGACAGCAACGCTACAGGGTCAGTTGGCCTCCAGAGACAGACTGTGTGTGGATCTCATTTCCCAAAGAGACCAGAATGCCAACATTCTCAGGCCTACAGTAACAGTGCAAACTGATTTATTCAATGGTAATGTGAGAGAAAAAAACATACCTAAGCAGAATGTTGAAGGTCTGAACCTAAAGTACATGCTTAAATTATTTAGGTCCAATTCATGGTGAAACCTGCGAGAGCTCAACACCCAACCAACTTGGACATCATTTGTCAATGTCACTGAAACACTTAGGGAATAAATCCAAGTGACTTTCACAGGACTTCCGACTGCCAAATGCAAATGGAACTGGAGTCACTTTAAAAATTCCACGCTTTTGAAGAGACTACTATCTCCTATTTTGCACAGAAGGGAAGACAGGCAGAAGTCATACAGTACAAGTGCTGTAGCCAAGTGTTCAAATTTTAAGACTACTTAGGAAAAAAGGGGAACAATTTAAAAATAAACAGAGAAGTTCAGTACAAACTACCTTACGGTAGCAAGTGGAAAGCAGAAGATGACGCCAGCTCTACATAAGGGCAGTAAGGAGACATTATAATAAATGACAATAATTAGGACAGAGAACAAACACCTGAACTCCAAACAAGAACTGGCCTTATCTGCTTATCAGTGCAGGGAGTGAAGAGGTGCTAAGCTTAGACTCACTTCAGTCTGTCTTCAGGAGACCTAGTCCAGCTTTGACCACATCATTCTGGATAAACCCACCTAGTTCAGCCATTGTGGACAAGCCTCTGAGTCCTGTTTCTTAGGTGTAGTAAAGCAACAAGGTTGGCCAACACTGGAATTTAATAGTAGCCTGTTTCCTATAGACACTAGTAACAAGCATCAATGTCTAAAGCAATTCAGAAAGACACTTTGTCTTAACAAGGCATCTTTTATCCCTTCAACACTATCATTATAAACAAAGTACATGGCACCTGGAGCACAAAGGTAGGATAGAGTCCCCCAAAATAGAATCATAGAATGGCTTGGGTTGGAAGGGACCTTGAAGATCGTGTAGTTCCAAACCCCCTGCCATGGGCAGGGAAACATCCCACTAGACCAGGTTGTGGAAAGCCACATGTAACCTGACCAGAATGAAAAATCCATAAAAATCACTGCAGAGGAGGAGCTTTACCCTGAATTTTACACAATCCCTCTATGTCAGGCCACATGATCTTTTGGTGGTGGTACGTCTATTACATAAATCAGTATATATAACATCCTGGAGAACATACCGTGAGTGCCAGCTGTCATCATGGGGCATGCACACTGCGATAGCAGGATGCATAACAGGGTTTGAGGCAGGGCTTCTGTCTTCTGATCTCCTGCCACTGTACAGAAGGCTGACTACTATATTCTGTTCCAAATCCGAGACAAAATGACATTTCAAAGATTTCATGATGGCAAGACAGGGCTTGTATTTAAGGACTGTTGTCTCAGCTAATCTAGGATCTCTGATCATCTTTATATTTACTTCCCACTCTTCCTACCTTCAAGTTCCAAGCTCCCTCACCTGATATTTTCACCAAGTGGAACAAATAAGGCCTCCTTGCATCAATTTCTCATGTGCCACTCAACTCTGATTGACATTTCTTGGGTAGCTCCCTCTTCCCCTCCTTCCCCCACTTCTCCCTGTCTTGGCATCTCTCTTTCTCAATGATGGTATCTTTAGACACAATGTTCTCTTTGTGAGATTTCACCTTTAACAACTCACTGTCAGCCAAGGAATTTTCTCACTTAATTTCTTTTTTGACAGTTCTTTCCCATCATCCATGTCCTAGTTTCAGCTGGTATGGAGTTAATTTTCTTCCTAGTAGCTGGTACAATGCTGGGTTTTTGATTTAGTGTGAGAATAACACTAAATGCAGTTGATAACACACTGATGTTTCAGCTGTTGCTAAGTAGTGCTTATCCTAAGTGAAGGATTTTTCGGTGAGCAGGGGCACAAGAAGCTGAGAGGGAGCATGGCCAGGGCAGCTGACCCAAATTAGCCAAACGGATATTCCATACCATAGGATGTCATGCTCAGAATACAAACTGAGGGTAGTTGGCTGGGAAGGGCTGATTACTCTTTGGGCATCAGTCAGCAACTGCATTGTGCATCATTTGTCTTTTCTTCAGGGTGTTTTGGTTTGGTTTTGGTTTTTTTTTTTGGTTGGGTTTTTTGTTTGTTTGGGTTTTATTGTTGTTGCTGTTATATTCCTTTTCATTACAACTATTATTATAATTTTTTATTATTGTTATTATTATATTTTATTTCTTTTCAACGGTTATTAAAATGTTCTTATCTCCACCCACAAATTCTACCTTTTTTCCCCAATTCTCTTCCCCATCCCACTGGGAGGGAGGAGTGAGGAAGAGGCTGCGTGGTGCTTAGTTGCTGGCTGGGGTTAAACCACAGCAGCCCACTGCAAGATCCTCACCTTTGTCATTGTTTCAGTTCCTGTTTCCTCACCATTAGACGGATTCCTACATTCAGTCAGTTCATACTGTGTGGATATCCCCAGAGCAGATAATCTTTATTTTTGAAGTGTGTATATATTATGCATAACTCATTCCCCATAATTATACAGAGTAATCTCATTTCTGGAAATGATTGCTTTTATTCTGTCTGGAAGTAATAAGATACATTACAACAGGTTCCACAGACCGCAGAAGCAGCACTGTATACAATGTACTGATAAACTTACAAGAAAGCCTATGGAAATGATTTCTCATTTAAGTTACTGGGAAACCAGATGTGGAGACGAGGTAAGTTTCCTTCAGCACAGTGCACACCAGTCCTGCTCTATTAAGACTGAAGTGGTCTCCATTGTCTCCTTTTTTCTATACTTCTTAACCTCCCCCTGACAATTGCCTGTCGGCCGACCACTCAGTCACCTATATCTCTTAATCTTATCTCATAAACCTTTTCCCCTTTTGTCACTATGAAGGGAACATCCTCTACAATATGATCCATAAGAATATTCCCTTATCTTTCTCCAGTAAAAAAAAGTCTCCAAGAAACTTAGCAATCAGTCAGATGGCAGGCTATTGTTTTGCTTCAATGTTTTTAAAAGTTAAATACCAGAATTAATACCAGCCAACTGTATCTGTAGCTTATGTCATCTGTATGCAGGCTGCCTGCCATTAAAAGCAAGGTGTTGAAACATCCACATCTCAAGGACTCACAGACATAGTGGGAGGCCATGCATGGAAACACCCAGCCGGGCACAGGTACAACAAGAGTCATTTTGCCGCTGGCTTGCACATGCCATGCTGACATGCCCCCAGGCCTTCTTGTGTTGATGCAGCAGCTTGCAGCACTAAGCCTCTGGCTCATCACATGCTTGGCTTTCAGGCTTGACACTCTTCTCTAACAGCCTTGCCTGTCTCTTCCAAAGGAAAGTACTGGGATACCTCAATTCCCCAACAAACGGTAATGCTACTGCCTGGAGGGCACGGTGTAGCTAATCTGAAATTGCTACAGCTCCAGTGTCTCACTCACTGCCAAAATAGTTTCGATGCTGCATGTATTTGGGACTCTTGCTGACAGTGAACTCACAATAGCCCTGCCAGACATTTTGCCAGTGTTAAACAAGCAAGCAGTCTAAGACCATTAGTAAGCAAATTCCACAAAAAGTTGATTCTTTCTTTCACCTGGTGACAGGAGTTTTCATATGGGTCACCCTAGATTTGCACCAGATAACTCAAAGATTAGTTCACAGAGCCATCCAAAGGCATTTTTATCATCAATCTCTAATCTGATTTAGGACTACAGTTGCTATAAATCTTGAAACCTCAGCAGTTAGAGCATATTATCACCCACTGGTTATGTTCTATTTGCACCCTTGACCTGGGAATAAGATGATATGATCCTATCTTCTAATGCCACCATCACATACAAATTGCTCCTGACTCCTCATTCTTCATGCATACAATCCAGGCATATTTACAAACAAATCAAATGCAAAGGCACTTTGCTGTGAAAGCTGTATTTGTCCTGCAAACTGTAGTTTTTCAAAGGAGCATTTTCATCGTATTGCTCAGCCTCTGTCAGGACACATGAATCAAGCCTCATCAGTTCCCCAGCACAAAATGTAACACAACATCACTGCTGTTACAGCTTGATGGGGTGCCAAGCAATGATATGGAGAATTCTGAAAAATGCCATGTTGAAGACAACTCAGTAGAAAACCATGGCTTAATGAAACACATACCACAAATCACAGTCAAATGCATCTTCAACCTGTTTCTGCTCTCCTCAGTAATTACACCAATTTATTACCTATGACAGTTCATGCTAACCTCCTCCTAACCTGGAACTCAGAGTAGACAGTATTAAATGTGATACAGGAAAGAATCTACAGGGTGATATAAATACCATGTTTCTCGTATGTTTTTACTTCAGCAGAACTTGGCTTCAATTTTCCCCATTGGTTTCCCTAGATCTGACCAATTTCAAACCTAAAAAGATGCACAACAGAGAACCCTAAACATAGCACACCCCAGAGAAAGCAGGAAAATGTTAAAAGAAAGACCAACATATTTTGCCTAGAACACCACTTACAGAATGAAAGCTTGATATAATTGGGTAGCAGCTAATACCATACTGCATACAACTCCATCCTTAATAATCCCAGGAAATAAACAGATTTTATGCAATATTTGTACTCGTATCATATAAACCATTTTTCCTGTAGTACTTGTGGATCTTACAGGAGAAACAAGGTGAACTCAAAAATCTCCAAAAACTGACCTGCACCTGAAACTATCAGTTGAAACTTTGAGAGTTGCTGAATGACTTCTTGGTTAAACAAGAGTTCCCTATCAAAGCATTATCTCAACATTTCTTTCTTTGTTCTCAATATGCACAGATATCACAGATACCTGAACAGCAGAAGAGACAAGTCAGAATTCAGTCATATTTTTTTCCTTTTCTTTTGAGAGGCCTCACACCAGCCAGCTGTGTCCTCATCCACAGAACAGCTGCTTTGTTTCTATTTCTCTCCAGAGACCCACAGGGACTCAGAGCAAAGCACAGATCCTCCTGCCACCTCCTCCTCCCCCACCATAACGAAAGGTACTCAACCTTTTCAGACTAGTTTCCCTTTCAGCCTCATTGCCTTACCAGTACACAACGGCTATTAGCCCATTTCCCCTTAGCTGCAGCTATTTCTACTGAACTGGCTCTATTTGAATACTTCGGACATCCATTTACCTTGGGATATCCATTCATTCCAAACTCCAGCTTCTACATGCAACCTACAAGCCAGTAGCAGCCAAAAGGTGTAATTTGTAACTGGACCGTGAAGGGCAGCACCATGTACTGTGGTGCTAAGCTGTAGCCCCTTAGAATCTGGTGCCTAGGAACAGCTCTGGGGCTAAACATTAGAGATTATGTCTTTTGGAACATCTCTTTTAGAAGTGTTGCATCTCTGCTAGATTCTATAAGACAATGTGATGCTACATTTTAAAGCAAAGAGAAGTGGAAACCCATTCAGTTTTTCAGAAAGAGGAAGATTGGTTGCTCCAGAGGTTATGATGCTGGCTGCCATTGTAGCAGTAAACATCTTAAGGAACCCTGGGTAATCAATAGTCCGCATGAGATCCCTGCCTCTTCGATGGGCCAAGACGCCTGCCTCAGAGAGAGGACATGAATATGAGCTGGGTTCATCCTTCTCAATTCACTTGTCAAAAAATGCAAGAGAGAGCAGCTTAGCTGTGATCTATAAATATCCCAATCTTTACATTGGGTGCTCAGAAAGAATAGGAATTTCCATATTAAATAATTCACATGTAGCCAATACCAGAGTGAAGGAATTAATTCCTGTTCTGTCTTTACACAATGCTTAACATGGCAGCCAAAAAAATAAAATGGAAGTAAATTAAATGAATGAATGAAAATAATACTCTGGAGAAATACACAAAACTTAAATGACAGTTTCAGACCACAGGTGACCTTTCCCTAGCACTCTGTTAAAATTTTTTATTTGAAAGAAAGAGAGAGAAGGAATCAAATCTAAACACAGCAGAATTAACTGTAAGTCACACAGGATATTTAGCCATTCACTCTAACAAGAAGCATCTCGAGTTTCTCTTTAAATGGGTCAGGAATATGCTGGCTATACCTGAAAGTTTCAGAGGCTGTGAAACTTTTAAATTTGTTGTAGATCCTTAAAGAGAACTGATGCAAAGTTAACTTGTACTCTTTAATCCTCATATCTAAATTATTACTTAGTATTAAATATTTGAAATGGAAGATTTTCAAAGAGTGTTGCAATTTTGGAGGAATGTTAGACTGAATTCACTTAAGACCTAGTTGGGAACAAATAATCTTTCTAACTATGAACAAAGTATTAATACTCTTTTTGTTTTTGTCAATAATTTTTTTAGTGTTATCTGCAATTACACATACACAAATACCCACACAGTTGGAATGGAATGACATTGAAATTAAGGAAAGGAAGTTAACACAAGTGGTGGCTGATGCAATACCTAAGTGTATTAGAAGTATAAAACTAAGGCAATTTTTCAAATCTGAATAGGTCTAATTTTATGAAATTGTCAGGAAAATAAGAAAACAATGTTTCCCAAAGGTCAATGAAAAACCTAACTAATCTGATGTGAGATAAATACAACATTCTTTTTGTGCCATACCAATAATTTACTTCTCATATGGATATTATTGAAGGCTGAACATGTAAGGGAAAATTTCTTTATCAATAAATCAAAGATGAAATTAACTTTTTTGATCTATTATATTAAATATAGGAAAACATACTAAAAGATTCTAATAGGCACCCATACTTTTTCTGAATTCTCAATTTACTTAGCGCTATAATATCTCAAAAAAATCTCTGGAGCTTTCTATGCTTCTCATATGTTAAGTTACTCATGTCATGCAAGAAAATACTTGTTCTAGAAGCAATTTTAGAGGTGCCAGGCATGTATGTAAAACAGAGGTGGCAGACAAGAACATGCAACATCTGATCATTTACACCAAGTTTTTCTGTGACTTTGGAAAACACAGCTGGTTTGTCCTAATGCTGTGATACAGCAAAATATTTACGTTACTGTTTTTTAGAGATAGGCTAATTCATCAGCACAGAGACAATGCTTTCCTCTAATAATACCATAATGAAATATCACAGCTAACTCTTGACAGCAGGAATATACAGAAATTATGGAATTTCTTTGAAACATGGTTTACAGAGTGAAATTAAACACGTGAAAATGCTATACTATCCTAAGCTGTTGTGCAATATCTTGGCAAGATGCTAAATACAGTTGCTGTTCTCATTCTGGTAAACTTGAATTTCAGAATTGATTTAAATCTTTCCTTGGAATAAAAGGTGCTTGTATAAATATAAGGGTGCAATTACTGTGACAAGGTGAAATGCAAGAGATTTATGTACATTATGAATCTCCTGAAAGGAGACGCTATTTTTCTCTCCACAGCTCTATAGCACTGGAATGTTGGGGTTTTTTTCACCTTCCCCCTCCCACCCCGAAACAAATCCGTTCTAATTCAGGTTTTAAGGAGAATCTAGAGGAGTAGAGAGCCAAGAAGAAAGCTAAAAATTGTAGTTATTTCCTAAGCTTCTCCAGCATAGCTAGCAGCATGTCAGACAGTCTACAACTGTTCCTGACTACAACTAAATAGACCTGCCCAAATGTAATAGGCTTTTAAGAAACGGACCCCCAATTTACCTACAAAACAGGTAAAAAGAATTTGTTTAGAGGAACCCCTACATGATGAATTCTTGAAGTGGTAGTATGAGTTTTCCCTTAACTGCTGTGTTGAGGACAGAGAATCACTGAATTCTTTCAGTGATTTAAGTAACATTGCCAGCAGTGCACAAAAGGATTGGGATTTCTCACAGACCTAGAGATTAAAATGAAGTCAAGGCATGATTTCACATCCACAGCGCAGCATTTCTTATCTCCTGTGCCTTTTCCGTATCAGCTCATTTCCATTTCAGATAGTAACACATCAGAACATACCCTAGCTACTCTGGCAAAATATATGGAGCAAGTACAGGAGAGGCTGGTTTTGTCAGTGCAAATTACTACACACATCATCTCATCCAGGACATTGAACTTTCCTACAAGGCAACAGTGCTCCTCGCCCATGCTGTTACTGCAGGTGACTCGGGTACTGCCGGTTAGGTTCCAAATTCAGATGATACACTGATGTGACTATTCCATATAAAGTGATACACAATGGTAGGGTAAAAGATAACGTGCCAGATTGTTTTGCTTTGATGTTCCTTGCCTCATCATCGGAAAGAAAGTTCTTGCTTCTTTGACTTAGCCATCCTTGAATTCTGCTGCCCCAGGTTGTCCCCCACCTTTCATCTTCACTCGTGCTAGAATTGACTGCAAGTCGCACCCAGGCAATTCCATACGATTTATGCAGAAGGGCAGCCCTTGGCCTATGGTCTGCTTAAGTAATTGACAGGGTACAGAGACCCAGGAGCTGTCACTGCTTTTCCATGTGACAACTGGATTTTACTTGGACAGAAGCCATTACCTGCCTTTGAAAAACTCTGTTTGAGGCCTTTAAGCAAATATTTCCAGTTCGCGCACCCAAAGGTTGCAGTAGATATGTTCTTCGTTATTATGGAAAATTAACTTTCTCTGCTGGAAAACTGTGCTCTGTACTAAGATTAAAACACACTTGGAAAGCAAAACATCCAAAAAAATAGGCAATAAGCATTCATGAGATAACAGCAACAGCAATTCAGAAGCTGCTCTTTTATCCTAGGTGGTAATGTATTATTTCAGAAGGCACTATCACTTGATGATAAAGCTACTTTAATTGTATATAATGATTAATGGTAATTGCTTTTGTACTTCAGAATTTTTCAGAGAACACTTTGGATTCCAATGAATACATTTGTGCCTCACTGCTGTAAACACCCTCCTTACAACTTGGCCTACAACACAGAACTAGATACAAAACAGTTGGGTGGTTTTTTCCCTTGTTTTGATTTTTCTGATAAATAAGGTTTTCTCCTCTGAAGCAAAGGAGGAAATTATTCAAGAACTTTCACTTTAATCTAGCCACAAGTTGTATTCTAAGTTTTCCTAATGCATCTACAATTCCAATTGTTAGATTGCTTTAGAGTTAGGCCTGTGATCAAAGAATACAATTTCTTTTGCATTGCCAGGCCTTCCCAATAATGTAGAGTGCCAGACTTTGTGGGATGGAAAAAAAAAGAAAAACACCCTTCTCTTTTTCATAGAAACTATTTTATCTGTAGATACTTCATCATCCCACTATCCTTTATGTAATCCTTGTTTTTACAAACCTCTCTTGGATTGGCTTATGACCGTAACCCTTGTTCTCTTTTGTTTCCTCAATGCTCCTGTATTCTTATGTACCCTCCCATCCCTGCTGAAGTCTCATTGCAAGGATAGTGAAGCACTACAATAGATTGCTTAAGGAGATGGTGAGGTCTCCATCACTAGAGGTCTTTAAACACATATTAGTATCTGCCAGAACTAGTTTATGTATTGCTTATCCTGCCTTAAGGCAGAAGGACAGACTAGATGATTTTCTATGATGCTATTACTGTCAATAGTATTTTTGTACCTATATCACCTAAGGATTTATGAAAAGAATAGACTCATATTAGTCTCCCATCTTAGCCCTATTTAAGGTTCTGTAAATGGTCCAAAAATGGATTATAAGTGTACCAAGACCTTTCCCTGGTGATGTGATTTCCTTCTGTGATAGCAGCCCACCAAGACATATACCTCCTTCAAAAGACTTCCATGGCACTGATGGCATATAACTTATCATCTGCAAGGGAAGAATTTCATGTGAAGCATGCTGGAGTAGAACTACCATTCTATAACAGCATCTTGATGTTATTTGATACCACACAATTAATGTAAATTAACATAAATAATAGTCTTTCCCTGGCAACCATATTATCATTATTATTATTATTATTAGAAAATATTGACCCCATGGTCATCAAGAAACAAAACCAGTCTTAAATTCAGCAGTGAAAAGCTGAGATTCTATCCTCAAATTCTCTAGTGCTTCAAAACAAAATGCCGACAGTGGGATGTGATTCAGTGACGCTTGTTGGCTTGCTGCACATGAAATTGTGAATGCAACCATGTGTTTGTATGACAACAAAGCTAAGGAAACATAGGCACAATGTTAATTTATGTCATACATGCATAGTGTTCTATATGTTTTTGCTGCTTTTTTACCTAGAAAAAGATGCACTGCATTATGATGCAAGGCAAGTAAATAGAGCTGGTTTTAGATATCCAAATTCCTGAAATTTCTGCTTCAGGAAACAATAGACTCATAATTGTGGCACACACACACATAAACACACCATCACACTTTTACAGAAGAGATCTCCAGTTTCCTTTTTGACCTCTAACAACTATGTAAAAAGGTCAGAGTTCTCCACAACCTCATAGATCGTTTCTCTGTAATTCTCTCTGCAGATGGAAAGATATCCGGTATACACCAAAGAAACAGGACCCCACCAACAATATTCAATCACAGCACCTAAACTTATTCAGATACTGAGATCCTGAAATGCTTAAAGTTGTGTGGGTCTGGTAGTAATTATTTATGTATTTACTTATTGTTGGACAGACAATATTAATTTGCTGAAACAGACTCTCTCAGAGGAGGCACAAATGATTCTCAACAATGATATCTGCAAAATTTATGCCTGGGTCTTCAATGGGAGAGTTCATTCAGGTGCTTCACCTGCTCATTGCAGTTCTGCGTCTGCCTCTCCCTGGGGTGTTTGCTAACCTTGCACTGGATAGGGTTTCTCAAGCCAATAAAGGAAAAAAAATGAGAGTGTGCCACACCAGGGTAGTCGACAGAGAAAATGAGGGATTACTTTTTCTCTATTTACATTTAATCTCAAGTGGACTACAAAGGTTGAATCAATGGTGTGATGGTTAGGGCATTTAGGAGACTGCCATTCAAAAGAAGACTGAAATCAGAGAGATCTGTCCCTCTTCCTACAACATGCACCTAACTGCTAGACAGATTGTTATTCTGTACTAATCCACATTTCCTAACCCTCAAATATCACATATATCTTCTTCCTTGTCATTACTCTTCATCTGAGTATTTTCAGAGGGTGTCCCTTTGGTTCTGTCTCAGGAGTCAAAAACCAACACTATTTTTAGAGAATTGGTTCCATGAATTCAAGGCAATTTCAGAGTTAAAGTTAGAATCATACTCATGAATATTCACAACACTTCCAGACATCTATTCAGTTATAGGGATACCTTTAAATACCTGTTTTCATTTTGCTTTTTCAGATCCAAAGCTAGATAGAGTGTGCAGAACACAATGTATCATATTTGAAGGGTTGATGGGCAGCTGGGATTTATTCCACAACAGCTAATTGGGATCTCTGCTTTTGGACTTCATCTACATCCTTCTGCCAATATAATTCTTTTTGTCAACCCAGTAAAGCCATCAGAATGTCAGGAGAGATTAATTTCCTTCCCCAAGATTAAAGCAGTGAACACATCAATTTAACCCAGAATTTTGTGAGATAGTCTCTTAATCAGCAACAAGAAAGAAGGTTTATACACTAATAGGAATTTTATAATCGCTAAGCAAAAGATAGAAAAAGAAATTTACTGTTTTCCAGTTTGGCAGGCTTACAAATAGTTCTTGATAAGAATAAACAAAGTGTTTTTACTGCTCTTATCAGGGCTTCACTTCAACACATCAGCCTTGATTTGTCAAGAGGAGGAATTCAGCTAAGCTTTAGAAATGTGACTCTGAATGCATACATCTCTACCAGGAAACTCTCTCCCAGGGCTTTATGATAGCAACCACATTGCTCTGGTGCTCTGCCAGGTAAATATACACGGTATGAGAGTTGTAAACTTTGAATCAAATAGGTATCTACTCCTGTCTACCCTGGAGCTGATGACATCTTGCATTAGCATGTCAGGTTGGGAAACGCAGCCTACCAGGCCTGGTGGCTTACAGGAATTCGTCTCACCCCGTTCCTCACTACTGTACTGCAGGAAGGACAGACAGCCTATGATACTGAGTATCATAGCATTAATCCATGGTAGTAGGCGCATGGCTCTCAAAATGTTGAAAGTTTCAATAAGCCTCTTTTTTCCTTTGTATACGGCTAAGATTGCTCTTCCTTTCTCTATTCATATTGTTCACAGACGTCCTTCCCTATGAAAGCTGTCTCAGGCTCACTCCATTCTTTCATCCCACTGACATATCTACACCAGCAGAGAAAACAACCACTCTGTATACAAGAGCACACTAATCCCTGACAGGTCTTCTTCCTCCTCTCACTCACAGCACAATCTTCACAACAGTCAAACTGGCCTTTGAAGAGAAAAAAAAAATGCACACTGTCCTTCCTTTGTTTTCTGAACTGCTTGTATATACCAAATTAATATTGACAAAGGTTTTCATACCTGGGGATCCTGTATTGCTTAGCCTATTTGATCATAAACTCCAGTGATTTTTTTTTTTCCCCTTGGAGGGCTTCCTTGATGTAACAGAAGATAGGGTTTCTAAAGATAGGGAGCCAGTCTAGAGCTACAGATCAATAGAGGTGGCATGAAGCAGCTTGGCACTGTGCAAAAGCACCACTCTGCTCTGCTGCTGCATCTCAATGATTCTGTGTGGCACACCTGCTGTCCTAGTCCTGCTTTCCCCTCGAGGCAAGCCCACTAATGTGCTAATTTATATGGTGCATAACAGGGGATTTGGAACAGAGGCCTTAGAGACTCATTTTCACATGGTGCCTTATTAGGGATTTGAACCCACTTTCCTAGAGATGAAAAGCCAATGAGTATAACTCATTTGTGTCATTTAGTTCTCAATAGGTAGCCAGTTAGTGAATAATGGACTTGCAATGACTTTGTGCAGGTCATTTCCTTTAACAGATGTTCCTTTGTGAAGCTCCTATCCCATAACAGCTTTGTGGGTTTACTTCGTGCATTAAATATACATGCAGGAGTTACTTATTCCTTTGTCATTAAACAAAATCGAATTAACTACATATTAAGAGTAAAAAGGCAACAATTACATATTTTGCATTTCTACAAGATTTTGGTGGATTTCATATTCTACTGCTTTCAGAGGCAGACTGGCTGCAGAGGAGAGCGCTCCTACTGTTTTGTTAGGGATAAGAGAGACAAAGAAAGGTTTGGCTGCAGTTCTGAAAACTCCTAAGCCTCTCCACAATCCCAGAATCACAGAACAGCTGAAGCTGGCAGGGACCTCAAGAGATTGTCTGGTCTAACTCTCGTGCTCAAAGAAGGGTCAGCTGGAGCAAGTTGCCCAGGACCATGTCCAATTGAGTTTTGAATATCTCCAAGAATGGAGACAACATGAACTCTGGAGAATCTGCTCCAGTGTACGACACCACTGAAATGCTTTTCTCCTCATGTTTAAATGGAATGTCTTGTATTTCAGTTTGTGACCATTGCTTTTTGTCCTTTTGCTGGGAACCACTGAGAAGAGTCTGGCTCCATCTTCTTTGTTCCCTCCCAAGAGGCAGTTACACACCTTGATACGGTATGCAGAGTTAAACCTCAATTTTTACAGCTTCTCCTCACTCAACAGATATTGCAGTCCCTTAATCATCTTAATGGACCTTTCATGGACTTGCTTCAGTATGTCCATGTCTCTCTTGTACTGGGAAACCCAGAAATGGACACAGCACTCCAGATGTGGTCTCACTAAAGCTGGCTAGAGGGAAAGGATCACCTCCCTCAAACTTCTGGTGAACCTCTTCCTAATGCAGGCCACAATGCTTTTAGCATTCTTTACTGCAAGGGCACGTTGCTGGATCAAATTCACCTTGGTGTCCACCAGGACCCCCTGGTCTTTTTCTGCAAAGCCCCTCAGGTAGGTCCCCAGAGTGTACTGGCACATGAGGTTATTCCTCTTAAGGTGCAGGACTTTGCACACGCTTTGGTTCTACTTCATGAGGTTCTTCTCTGCCCATTTCTCCAGCCTGTCAAGGTCTCTCTGAATGGGAGACAAACATCTCATTTATCAATCACTCCTCTCAGTTTTGTATCATTAGCAAAATTGCCGAGTTTACACTCTGCCCCATCATCAAGATGGTTAACCAAGATAGTAACAAGTATTGGGCTCCAGTATCAACCCCTGGGGTACACCACTAGTGACTGGTCTCCATTTGTAGTTCAAGGCACTGATCACAACCATTTGAGCCTCACAGTTCAACTGATTTTAATTCACCTCACTCTGCATGTTCCTAGTCCATACTTTAGTAGTTTTACTGTGAGAATATTATGAGAGACAGCATTGAAAGCGTTACTGAAGTGAAGATAAACAACATCCACTGCTCTCCCCTCACTCACTAAGAGAATTGTCACATTATAGAAGGTTATCAGTTTGGTCAGGCATCACTTGCCCTTTGTATATCCATGCTGACTATTGCAACAACTTTCTTGTTCTTTATATGTTTGGAAATGGTTTCCAGAATTATTTGTTCCATCACCTTTCAGTGACAGGGATGAGGCTGACTGTCCTGTAGATCTCTGGATCCTCCTTCCTATCATTCATGTAGATACAAGTCATATCACCATTCTTCAGCCTGCAGCTATTTCACCCAATTGGCATGACTTTGAAGACTGAGAGTGGCCTTACAGTGACACTATCCACTCACTCAGCACTCATGAGTGCATTGTATCAGGTCTCATGGACCTGCGTGTGTCCAGTTTGTTTCAGTGTTCCTTAAACTGATCCTCCTTCATCAAGAGTAGAGTGTTCCTTGCTCCAGACTTCCTCACTGGTTTCAATAACTTAGGAATTCTGAAGACAAATCTTACCAGTAAAGACCAAGATGAAGAAAACACTGAGTACCTTTGTCTTTTCCACAGCTTTTGTCACAAGTCTCCAGTTCCAGGAGCACTTCAGCAACTCTTTCATTTCTGCACACTATGTATCTCCAGCAGGCTTTCCAACTAGTGGTAGTTTTGGAACCAATCTGGTGGTAGTTTTGTAACCAGTATGGGGGTTTTGCTGCTCCCAGGGGACATTCTGGGAGGCAGCAGGGCTTAACCTCCAGGGCAGGATTCCATGCCCCTGACTTGGCCTCTGCAAATTAAAGACTGCAAAGCTGAGGTCCTCCCATCTCCCTTTTTAAACTTCAGTTTTTTGAATCCCACCCAGTAAGATCAGCACTTTCTGAAAACTAAGATATGTTAAATAACCCGTAGCACATAAAGCTTGTTTCAGTGATGATAATTTTTGAATTATCAGGCTGTCCAGACACTTGGAAGTAAATCTGATATATACTATCGATTTGAATACATTCATCCTAACATTAGGTAACACCTTTTAGTGATCCCATGGTATCTCCCCATCACTATGCCTTTGCTTATAACAATTCAGGGAGATGACGTATAGTGATATATGTTCCATGGAATATAACAGTCAGAAAATAGGCAGGTGCAAGTTTACTTCCTAAAAGGGAGGGACATCAGAGAAGGCAGCTAAAAGAAGATAAAACTATCACTTGTGTACATGCTATTTTACACTGTCCTGCTCATTGCTTTTCACTTCTCCCTGCTTCTCCATTTCACACTGTGATAATTATGGCTCCTTACACCAGATTACTACTGGGATACAAATTCTTAGCAATACCCAATACACAGTGTTGCTGAAGTTCACCTCCACAGTCCCAGCACTCATTTAATACCAACATTACCCCTAGCATAACTTAAATCTGCTCCAAATTAAGCTGGCTGAGTGAGTTTTGTAAAAAATAATTCTCTACATTAGACAAAACCAAAATATTGCTGCTGGCCAAGACACCCACATACATTTTTTTTCAAAGAAAATGTTTTCACTGATGTCTTCTCTGATGTCACCAAGCAACTGTTTATTTAAATTCCCTGTGTTTCCCTTGGGAGCACCATGGTATCCTCTGTTGTACCTGGTTACCTTTTGCACTGGAGCACAATTTCTCCCGTGAATTCTCCCCATTCTCTCCTGAGGGTGCTGCAGGACAGCCATCAATCTGGGCACAGCTTTGGCAGGTGGTACTGCACCTCTGAGTACTGCAAGCTGGAGTCACTTTCTTAGACATGGTCACAGCTACATTTCCTGCTGTCCTTCCATGTACATCTTCAAACAAGGAAAAAGCAAGTCTTCCACTCTTGATTTTTTTTTTTTTTCCCAACAAATCTGCCTTAAAGTGGTTTAAAGGAGTGGAAGTCATGGCTTTTATAAGAATTAAACCAAAACAAAGTTACATTACAATCTTCTACCTGATTTCTTTTTTCTTCTTGAAAATCCAGGGATATCAGTATTCATCTTCTTTATGTTTCTGCAGTTCCCCTTAGGTTGTCAGCTCTTACATTCTTGCATTAAAGGTCAGTGTTGAAATAATTCTCTCTTAGGTATTTCTTCCTAGAGAGGTTAATTAAAAAGAACAAAGGGCTAGACACTCTACTGCCTTCTGTTTTGCATACTCATTTGCAGACCTAGATCCACTTAACCCACACAGGGATTCACAGGTCTTCAGCCACCCTCCCAGCATGGACTGCCAGGCTATATCAATAGAGAGAGGACAGGGAAGGTACCTACTGAACCAGTACTTAAATATTTCAAGATCATTGCAGTTGCCTAATTGACGCAAAGGTGTTGGCAGGCAGCCTGGTCACTGAAACAGCTCAGAGGAGCAGGGCATATGAGCTCAGCAAGGAATTCCAACTTTAGGTATTCTCAGTTGTTGTAAATTCATTTCACTGAGGAAGGGGGCTGTGGCTTGAAACTGTTCCTCCACAGTGACACAATCTACCTCTTATAAATCTGCTGCTAAATGTACTGGGTAGAGGAAGAAAACACTACCCACTTGGAATCCTGCTCTCATTTCTTATCACTACTAGCATATCATGGAAGTATGAATGGCCATGCAGTTCAGTGGCAATGGAGAATTAAAATAAAACTCATTTCACCTACTAAATTAATTTGGTTTTGCTTGCATGATTCCTCTGTCATTCTTCCAGTTCTTCAGTCATCCATAGACTTTCAGGTTAAACAAGACATGAATTTTAATTGCAAGATGAACATAGAAAGAAAGACTACTAGAAATTCTTTAGATATACTTTAAAAATGGAAAATAAACAGGGCACAGCCTGGGCTGGACAACATTTTTCCACAAACTGCCTTTACTAGAAAACTGTATTTTCAACTAAATTAAATATTTTCACAGCCAAAAGCCTGAAAATCAAAGTATTTTGCCTTTAAAATTTTACCTGATACTCAAGCATATTGTAGTTCAGTTAGTTCATGTCCTAATTTTTCTGAGTTAACCATGATGCACTGTAGTTTCCGGCTTCAATGATGCAAAAATTACTCTGGAAGCTGTAGACCAGACAGGAAATCTGGTTTACTGAAGGCAAAAGAAGAGGAACTACTCAGAAATACAGCAACCAAGGTGGTCTAACACCATTTTCAAGTAGAGGTTAAAAAAATACATTAAAACCACAAAAGTCTAAGACGTGCATTGCCTTTCTCCTGAGGGTTATTGTTTTCCCCTCTGCCTCAGAAGCTCTGTTTTCCTCAGCAGGGCCCTTTAAAAATCATGGAAGGAGGAGCTGCAATCAGTAATGACACATTTTTCCATCTTCCCGAGTGAGCAATGGACAGTGGGGATGTGGCTCTATTCTCAGAGTTGTTCTTGTGGACTCATCACTTTATGTCCACTATAAAGCTCAGGTAATTTCTCAAAGGGGTAATGTGAGGCTTAGTTAATTTCGTAAACTGCTTTGTTGCCACTATTGCCTAGATGTTGCAGAAATCGAATGTAAAAGAGCTCAACCTTGAATGCAAGATAAGGTAGAAGCATAAAATATGAGTGCAATACCTTAATAAAAGGAACCTTATAATCATGTCTCTGCCACCACACACTTATCTGTATTCTTCATTTCTCTGGATCAGATTCTGTATATTTCAAGTGGATAGCAAATACAGCTACACTGGGAGGTGCAACTTCCTGAGAAACCTGAAGCCATCTGGGAGGGCATCAAGAGCATGTCCTAGGAGAATAGAGGATTATGGACAGATCTCTTTGTCATGATAAAAGAGTACCTTATTTTCTCTGAGAGCAAGGGGTATTCCAGGGAGGAGTAGAGGTCTAATCCTAAATGTACATAACCAGAGTTCAGCAGAATTTGGTACCAAGAGCAGTCACAAAGGCAGGATCAAATGAAAAAGAAAATGGAATCATTAGTATCACCTCATCCTTCATTATTTATAAACTTTTGGCACCCGCAAGAAAAGAGGCAAAACTGGCAACATTGCCACACTTACCGTTTCTGGGGAAATACAGAACCACGGTTTCCAGATAAAATTACTGCTTGTGAAGTCTGATATATTTTAAAGCTCTTTGCAATGATTCATTGCATAATTCAAATGGCCTCTACACTACAAACACCTAATAGATTTATGCTGGCAGGACTGTCAGTGCATTTTTGTTATAAGAAGCTTGGAGGTCTGCTACAAATAATCTCCAAAGAGTAACTCTAATTAGCAGCTGAAGTTGGCATATTTCCTGCTATCTGAAATTAGATCAGAGAGTTAGGCTGAGATGAAAAAGACCTATTAACTCTCTAGGCTTCCAGTTCCTGTTTATTGGTGGAAATTAATGTTTTGAACTTTATCAGTTACTGTCTAAAGAAGTCTGGAGTCAGTGGTAACAGAGTGATTTGAGAGAGAATTTACTGTCAGTAGCTTCTGTTGAAGTACCATAGATACTCTGCATAAACATAAAACTTCATTTAATGGTTACATGCAGCTGAACAATAGTCAGGAAAGATGGTCAAGTGGCCAGCACGCTAGCTTGGCAATTATAAGAAGTGGGAGACATTCCTTGCTCCAAAGTACTATTTAATCATTTCTGCATGACCTAGAAAAAGCCAGTCTTTGGGGGGAGGGTGAAAGTGGGGGAGATTCACAAAAGGTTGGCAATAGTTTAGCCAATCTTTGTTTTTCCTATAGCTTGTGGAAACAGAGAGGCTCCTCCAGACAAGAGAGTCCCTTTTTTTGGTGTTCAGTAACTACAGTTAGCCTTTGTGCAGACTTCCATTTGTCTTCGGTTTTGTCATCTGCAAAACAGAAATAGCTCTGCTCCACCTCATGGGAACATTAAACAGGTGAATGCTTTCTTCTTCTTCCTAGTAGAGACTTAAATTCACCCTGCACAGGCCCATCACCAAATTCCATCAGAAGCAAACACCAGAGCCTTCTCCCGCATGGCTCTCCAGCTTCCCTAGGGTGATGAGACTGGGCTTTTACATCTCTGCTTGCCTTCCACACAAGTTGAGCAGCTCTGAGGTTTGCCATAGCTGCCTGTTCTTCTCCTTTTTAAGCTCTATAAAACTTGGAAAATATTAAAATGCATAAGCTTCTTTTAAACATCAGAATGGGGAATGGACAGGTAGAGAGATGGTATAAAGGAAGGCACAAGAAATCCTCCTCTTGAGAAATAAATTTAAACTTCAGTTCTTAGAATTTCCAAACAAGGAAGAGATTTGTCAAGTTGTATTTTGCTCAAGCAAACACATGGGAGGGGAGGCAAGTTTTACATCCCGGGGCTAGGCACGGACAAACAATGTAATTCTAGAGTTAGTGTGTAGACAAAGGAGGAAACATGTTATTAGGTCAGGCTGCTCTTGTTTAGACAGAGCCATAGAGAATTTAGTTTGGGTAATCAGCCTGAGCAGACAAATCAATGTCTTAAGCTCTTGATAGCTGGAGAAAAAAAATAGTAAAGTCAGGCTTGTGTTTCCAAAGAAAGTTGTGGCTTTAAAGCAATCCATTATTTTATCAGGAAATGTGGAGATTTTCTGCAGAATCCATCTACCACAACAGAAAGATTTACAGTATAATCAGATCTGCAGTGGAAAATGAATTTCACAGACAGAATGCCATTGTATCTTTATCATCTTTTCCACACCACAAAGTCTACCACATAGACATTGCATTTATGATTTAAGATCACTCTTCTTCACCTTTCATTTCTAGCATGAGTGCTTTTTAACACTCTCTCTCTAGTTTTCCTCCTTAAGAGGACAAACAGTATCTGCATAAAAACATGTTAATGGAAGTAGGAAAAATCTACCTCCTTAGGCCTGTCTTCAAAGAAAAGTCAACATAAATGAACTGTTGTCTCAGGAATGGATGCTATCCAAACAAACAACCCTTTTCTTAAAGGCTGACAATGTTTTAAAGCCAAGCTGGTGGCAGCAAAGAAGCCAAGGGGCTAAAAATGCAAATAAGTGTAATTCATTCTGCTAGAAACCCAAACAGCGTGCAACAGAGTATGCAGGCAACACCCAGTTGCATACCACCAGACTTGCAGTATCATCCCAAAGGTTCACGCCCAGGAAATTCAAGAAAGCCCTCTCAGTACCTTCCAGCAAACTGCCACCTACCATGGTAGGGGAAGCTGTGGGTGCATCATGATTGAATACAGATGTTTGCAGGGTAAAAAAGACAACCAGGATGAGACTCTAGGGCAGAAGTCTGCAGAAGCAGGCTCATTTCTGCTACTGGAACAGGAGATGACAAAAATGAAGCTGCAGAGCAATGAGGGAATCACATGAGCATCCAGAAACTAAGTACCAGAATATTTTTCTTTGCAGACTGTAGTAGTTTGTGGAAGTGTCTTTGTAGAGTTAATATGAATTATGAATATGAATTAATATCAATATGAAATAAAAAGAAGGAAAGCAAGAAAGCTGGAAATTTTTGAAAATTAAATCATCCGTTTGTTAGGAAGACTTAGACACTGGCAGAGATATCAGAAAAGGTCAAGAATCTCTCACCTGGACTGCTGAAGGTAGCAATCAGCCTTCAGCCATAGCTTTGGACATAGTCTGCAAAAACACACCAAGGGTGAGGGCTTAAATACTCAGTGTGAGAAAATATCAGTTAAAATAGCAGTTCTCTCCATGACACCAAACAGTGGCAGAAGCTGCTTAACAAAGGGAAATTCTTCAGCCAGAAGGAGTCCATTTGCTGCCAGAGGTCAACATGGAGATACTTAGTCTTTCCTGGGGATTTAAACCAAACCCAGGGACAAGCCCAGAGTCAGTCTGCATTCAAAAAACTGATGCTTAATACAGATCTATCAGATTTAACATTTTAATTGCACGGATGTTTCTTTTACTAAGCCTGTTCCCTTAGTATACTGTCTTGTTGACCCCAAAGGGTATAACTAGGTGAAACCCACCAGCAAACTGTGGACAGTTTAGTAGGCCAAAGAAGCTACCTCTGGAATTGAGCAGAAGGCCTGAAGGGTTGAATGTCATGGGGATATGTAATAAATATACTTAGAACTATTGAAAAAAGCATGTCTTTATGTAGACTCAGAGAAACTAACGCCTATGGGATAAGGTACTTCAAACTAATCACAACAGTCTGGAGACATTAAAAGAGAAGGATGAGACCTGGTTTTAACAGAGATATCATATGCCTTTACTAAAGGACATGCTACTATTCCGAATCAGTTTTCCAGCTGCAATTAATAAGCACTGGCTTCAGCTCCACAAAGAAGCTCTTTATGATTCCCCCACCCTAGAAATGGTTCCACTTTGGTCGGCTCCCCACCATTTGCAGTAGCCCCAAGGGAATCTTCAGCTTACTGGACATTCTTGTTATTTGATCTCTCAGATCTGGGAGAGTGGCACAGAGGAGATGTGGCATCTTAAGGAAGCTAGCCCAGTATTTCCAAAATTTGCCCAAAAAAGGGCAAATGAAACACACCAGCCTGTGCTCTCTCAGCTGGGAAGGCTGCTCCACACTACTCTGAGACCTTTGTAGACCCTCTCTTGGTGTCCTTGGCACAAAAGCAGCAGCAGCATGTCAACACCTCCAGCACAATGAAAGTTCAGAACAGGTTGTGGACATTGCACACTCCATGCCCTGCCCATATGTGCACAGCCTGTGCAAGCATGCCTGCAGATGAGCTAGTACACACTCAGGCACTTGCTCTCTTGGGTGTGCTCCAGTCATTCTTGCACTGAACTGTATCAGTGAAGCTAGACTTGAGACTTTGTAGATGCACTTAAAAAACCCAGTGTAGATGCAGCAAGTGTATCAGCAAATCCTAAACTTCCCAAAGACAAACTTTCTGGTCTCTCTAACCTAAAATGTACAATGCCAACCAAGCACAGAGTGAATGTCAAAGAGCCCTTTCACCAAACAGTCATCACTTCTTTCTTCCCACCACAGTAGCAACAAAATGCTTTCCACTGGTATATTAAGCAAAATAAAATATTAATTCTGTTTTATAAATGGTTAGCTCTTCGTTATCTGCTCTATAGAGGAAAGCTGTGTGTCAAAAATGTGTATGCTGCTATTTGTTAGAGAAGGTAGCATAAATGTATACCGGGTATATGGAGCAGAAGTAGCTGATGGTCTCGGAGGATCTTTCTTCCCTGCCTCTGTCAGCTGCATCAAGTAGTCCTGAATCTGCCTCTTCCACGGAGTATACCTGAAACAAAGGTAGCACAGATCAGGATCTAAAATTGTCGTAGAACATATAGGGCAAAATTTTACTAAAAGCACATTTTGCTGAAAATGCAACAAAACAGTGCAACTGATTTCAAGTCCAGTAAGTACTTCTTCATGTCACCATCTAAAGTCACATTTAGTACTATTTTGGCTGAGTGTGAATGTTGTTTTAAGCATTCAAGGCTGCTGCCTACACCTTCCTGATTCTCCTGTTGCTGAAGAGGCAGCACAGTGCATGTATCAACATAGTTGGTCATCCTTCACTGATCCCTAAAGTCATTACAGAGCTCTCTTCGACTGCTGTGCTGACACATTTTTCTGTAAAATATATATATAAAATACCTAAGCCAAATTATTATACAGAGAGATGAATAAAAAAAATTTGAATACATAAGACGAATTGAAGGAACAGTATGTTAGGATTACAGAAGAGTGATGCAATTACTTCCTAAGAGACTCAAGGCTTAGGAAATAGGAAGCAGAACAGATAGGGGAGCCCAAAAGATGCGAATGAGAAATCACACATTTGGTTATGGAAATCTGTCCTTTTTTCTCTGTACAAGCATTCAGTGACCAGGTTCTGGAGGGTACTGAGGAATCACTGGAGACCAAGATAAATGATGAAGTTAGAGATATGATGTCACCAGCACCAGTGTTGGTTCAGAAAGCTGCAGGCACAGGCTGAAGAAAGTGACACAACTGGATAATTTTTGTTTCAATTTGACAAAAAAAAAACAAATCAGCATTGTCTTTTCATAAAGGCATTTTCCTCAGGCTTCACTGAATAAAAGTAAGGCAAATAATCTCCTGTTGAATCTCAGTTTCTTGCAAAGGACTTTTAAAAATCATCTCTCTGTAGCACAGGTAATGTTGAAGTTGAGTTTAGTTTTCAAATCATGTATACATTTGAAGAAAGGCATTACCAAAAATAAATTCCATTTCTGTGCATTAAATGTTTTGACTGTTCTCAAGCTTAACAGCAAATCCAAGGTCACATCAATGCACAGAAATTCCACCAAGCAGCACAAGCAGAAATTATGAACTGTACCTCATTGTAACTGCTGGAGGTCAGGTCTAAAAATGAGGCATTTACATTTGGTGAGAGGTGTTCTCTCTAGCACTGACTTCAGAAAGGAAAGCTACAGCAGAATTTTGCATGTTATTTTCATGACAGAATAGTTATATTAACATGATAATTTAGTACCACTTTATATCACACATTCTTTATTATGGTCTTTATATTCCTGGATGATCCAAAAATTAAATCTTTCTGTGGCCAGTCACAGTAATTGATACTTTTCATGGATTTTCCATATAAAACTAATGCTGCACACCAACATGGCTCAACACAAATAAAGCGTGAGGTAAAAAACTGATGTGTTCTCTATGGTTTAATACCACTTAGAGCAGAGCAACAGGTAGATTTATGGCTACCCCCTAATCATTCTTCAACCACCATGTGTATGTCTCTCAAGAAAACGCAAGAGTAACCTACCAATGTTAATGTAAAGCTTGTGGAATGCAGCTAACTGACTGGTTTGGCCAGATGTTGGAACAACTCCATCAGTATCTTTGCCTCACTGCTAAAGCAAGTCTGCTAAATGGTGGTTTAGCCATCTATGTGTAACATTGATACTCACTGAAAAAAAGCAACCCGCAATACAAACATAGGGCAAGATTTACTCAAAGCAACCTGAAGTATCCTCTACAATTGACTGATCGCCTCCTTGAAAGGTAAAGTCTATACATTAATCTAACCTCAAAATAGCAACATAGAATTCTAAGTGTATGTCGTGTGGGGCTCCATCCAGCAGCTTTCCATTTCCGGCTAGCGCCTATGATTCGGCAGGAACCAGCGGTGAAGAAGGCGTATTGCCTTTCAGTCTCTGGTAGCTCGTTATATGGGGGCGCTTCCTCGGCACGTGTCACTTGCTCTTCTTCTTCTTCAGAAGATAATTCAAAAGTCTCACCTTC
>JANHFX010022744.1:0-31222 GCA_027560015.1 Chloroceryle amazona | reverse complement strand
CCGGAGCCCCGGGACAGCAGCAGGCGAGCGCCCTGAAGCGATGTGCCGCAGGAGCGCTGAGTGAAGCAGTTCGGGGCACCCCTCCGCAAGTGTTCTGTAGGGCGGGGGAGGCTCCCCGCAGCGCCACACACACACTTTTTTGCCCAGAGCCCCGCTACCCAGCGCACCCGCCTCACCTGGTCCCCGCCGCCACCCGCCCTTCCCTGTCCTGCACAGTGACGGAGACCCGAGGGAGCGCGGCACAGGTCTAGAAACAGCAGCGCCAGCAGGGGAGGAAAAGGAGGGACGACCGCGCTTTTACCCTTCGCTCAAGGACAAGAGCCCCGTTCTGACGGCGGGAGGTGGTGCCCGAGAGGCAATTTATGTGCGAGCGGAAAGGGCTACGGTTGCCGCACACCACCGGAGGGAGCCCGAGGACTGCGGACGCCACCGCCAGGTACTGGGCCGCGAGAAACGGGAGGCGCGCTTTGTCAGCGCGCGTGCGCAGGAGGCTTGCGGCAGGGGGGGCGGCGGGCCTGCGCAGGGCGCCGTGGAGGCTTGAGGATCCCAAGATGGCGTCGGGCTGAGCACGTACCTTGCAGTTGGTCTGTTTTGTTTTTTTGTTGTTGTTTTTGTTTGTTTGTTTGTTTTTTTCTAGATGCGCATTTACCCATGCAGACTTTAACTGCTGTTTTAGCTTTTGCTCTTCTGAGCGAATTTCACCTTACGACGTGGCGACTTCCCCGTCCCTTCACGGGCTTGTGAAATGGCTTCCCTTCAGTGCTTACCCTGGCAAAGGCTTGGTCTCCCGCAGTGTTTTCACCTGTGTCCGGAAAGCGGTCTTCAAACCCTTGTGTCCGCTGAGCACCCGCGCTAGCAGCAGGCTAAACTGACGTGCGTTGTGTTGCCCCAAAACTGAGCTCTTTACCCGGAATGCGAAATCCAAACAACATACGGTGTTGAGATGCTTCCTTTTATTCCAGCTCTGCGCAGAAAAGGGGTGCCGGGCGATAATCGGCAGAACTAGTCCACCCTGTGAGACACGAGCTGGGTCTTGTATACAAAATAGTAATAAAAAAACTAATGTAAGGAAAATGGTTGGTTGGTCATTTCGTCACTCTTAACTTTACCTATAAAAGCAGAAACTTACCGTTCTCTTATCTCGAAGCTCCTGCTATCTCCTGGGACCACCCTGTGCATACAGGGGTGTGATACCACCTCCCATTCTCCACCCCTGGTTGTGAAACCCGGAACCTTTGTTAACCCTTTTCCTTTTGATAGTATCTTGGGTCTGTCCAAGGGGTGGGGTATTCACATTGTAATTAGCTATGTAAAGGATACCATTTTAGCAATCTTTATATTATCTCCTGGTATCGAGACTCTGCCTCCTTTTAAGCTTAACGTCCCCTTAAAGCTTTATCTTGTGAAACATCTGTCAACCTTCTAACGCTCGGGCTCACGGGAAAAAGCTTTGCCAGACCTGCAGTATCCCAGAGCTCCTGGCTTCTGCCTGCAGAGGCAGGGCAGGGAGGTAACACCTGGTGGGTTTTCCTACAGTCTGTGTGGTACGGGCTGGCCGGTGGGCAATGACAACCTCAGCCAAAGAAACCACAAGCCAAGATACAGTTCTTATCCTTAGCCTGGAAAGGAGGACCCAGATGCACAAACTGAAGACTCAGCAGATGGAAGACAAATAGCAATTTGATTCCTTCCTGAACACCATCACCTATTATTTAAAAAAAAATAAAATAAAACCACACACAAAAACCCACACAAATGAACAAACCCCCTTGTGTTTGTTTGGGTTTTTTTTTGTTTTTTTTTTATTATTAATGGTACTTGATGGGGTATGGTTGTGATAAGGAAACCTTACTAATCTTGTCTCTGTCAGCTTCAGATATTAACCTAAACTAATGGAACAAAGCTCTGATGAATGATGTGTCAGCACTTGTTTTGCAAGCTTGCATGCATTCTTTATGGAACAGAATGTAAGGGTCTTTGACCAAAAGAAAGAAGACAATGTCGACACAGCAGGAGACCTGTTAAAACTGGTTCTGCAGGTTTGTCAGCAGAAATGAGGAAGACCACCCTAAGACCCTAATAGAGTAATTGACCATGCGGGACTAGGTGGCAACTGGGCAGACACTAATTTCTAATGAATTTTTGGGAATCTAATGCATAGTCACGTATACGTTGTGTAAGTATTAACTGGTAAACTGCAGGTGGGCTGTGCATTTGGAGGAGTGATCCCCTGTGCACTTGGTACTGCAAATAAAGAATACCTGCTTAATAACACTGCGTTGGTACTGAGTTTATCTGGGAATCCTTGCCCAGCTGCACCTAGCCTCCCACTTCAGTGAGGACTGATAGAAAGCAAAGGGCTTTTTTTTTTTTTTTACATTTTCAATTTCACTTTCTAGAAATCAGACTTTTATGCTGAAAGTTTCTATGTATATTGTCTTTCTCTGGTTCATATTAACTTAATTGCCTAAGAAAATAATTTGGTCAAATAACTGCAGTACAACTTGACCTGCTGGAATGAATGCAAGTTTAAATTATCTTCGGCTGGCCGGCCATGTAGCAGAGAAGGCATTACCGGGCTGCAGGAGTTTTGTTTACAACTTAAATTGTTACAACTGCCAGACTAGGAGGAAAAATTCCCCAAACTGTTGCAAAAGAGAGAGAATTTTTATTGTCTTCTAAGAAATAAAACTCTTCTTTCCTTGTAGTGTCTTGCTATTCAGTCCCAGGTGGAAAATGTAGAACTTTGAGTTTGTAAAACTGAGAAAGGCAGTCTACAGATAGTTGGTAAGTAATGCTTCAGACTATTGTAGAAGGCATGTCTCCTCAAGCTAGGAGGTTCAAGTACAACATCTGTTCAATGGTACACAAGGCATTAATTCCACAGAAGCTTTAAACAAACTTTGCAGATTAACTTTAAAAATTTGTGTTGTGAAAGGGATGGCTTGTGTTTCTATTAATGTATTTTTTTTATTTCTTATTGCCTGACTCTGAGATGCACAGATACTGCTCAGCATTTTGTTGGGACACATTAATTTTGTTTTCAGTAAAGAGGGGTAGCATTTCAAGCTTGTCAAATGTTAATCAAAGGATCTCAGATACTATCATGCAAGAATATGTGGTGGGATATTGGAATAAGCTGCCCAGGATGGTGGTCGAGTCACCATCCCTGGATGTGTTTAAGAATCACTTAGATGTAGTGTTGGGGGATATGGTCTAGGGGTGAACTTGTAAAGTAGGGTGAAAGGTTGGACACAATGATCCCAAGGGTCTTTTCCAACCTAGATGATTCTGTGATTCTATGATTCTATGAGTAACTTCTAAAATCCTTCCCACCTCCTCTTTCTCCTGCATGATTTAGTTTAAAGGGCATGAGATCTGCTTCTGAGACCTGCCTCCTGCATGCTTTGTTCAGGAGCCAAAGATGCTTAATTGCTGTCTGATAACAACCCATTATCCTCTTAAGATTTCTCTCCAAAGAACAAACATTGTTTCTCCCAACCACTTGCTTAAACATTTATCCTTGTAAATACTGCTCTTTCCTTGTAGCTCTAAAACCTTTCTTTTCTCCACTGTGTAGAAGGAGGATGATGTTGTGTACTTTTGTGAATGTAAACACATCAGTTGCCATGGGAGCAGATGCTGGAGCTATGATTACTGCCTGCAGCTGCCGCATTTGCTAGGTGCCCAATTACCTTACCTGGTTACTCTAATTGAAGGGAGAATGAACACAATGCACATTATTTAAGCAAAATGCTTCTTGACTGGCAAGTGCAAGATGAGTGGTCCAAAGGGTCATGATCTGTTGCTTGCAGCAGTCTGTGTCATGTATTTTTATTACAGTGTATGTTACATAAAGAGCAGTTGATTAACAGAAATGAGAGCAAAAGAAAAGAACAAAGATTAAGAAATGTGTTTGTAGAATACGAGGTAGCTTTACAGCAGATGAACAGCACTGGAAGTGGCAATCTTACTTTTGAGCATGAAAAAAAAAAAAACAAACCAACAGTTCCTTTTCTAGAACTACGTTGCATCAGACCCAGTTCAAAAGAGGGCAAATAAGCATCAGTATAGGATGATTGTAGGTATCAGACCATCCCCTTCCTTCTCTTAACCCTCCTGATCACTTTCCTCCTTTTTAAATCCATTTCGCTTCTGCCACAACACTTTTCACATAGGGCTGAGCCTGCTCTAATTGGCCGACACAATAACAGCCAAAATCCAAATCAGAAACCTATGAAGGGTCTGTCTGAGTAGAGACCTTTCCCTGTATCCAGTCATTGTGACAGCTAATGCAGAGAGCCAAGAGGCAACCAAAAGCCTGGGATGCAGTCACAGCAAAATAAGAGAGTCAAAGCTTCTGAACCAAATTTTTGACAAAGCCTTGTAAACTTAAGCATGTAAACAGTTTTGTTCTGCCTGAACACAGCAGGAAGCAGGGCTACATGTCTGCTCTTTATAAAAGTGCAGGGCTTCATGCAGTACTTTACTCCAGCAGATGTTCCCTCTTCTACATAGAATTAATCCCTCTAGACCCCAACTTCTGTCTGGGAATAGATCTAAAGTGACAGTGTAAATGAATGCTAAGTCAGTTTGTGTGTAAGGACTGAATATCTGGATTTTTTTATTATTCATCTATGAACAGTAAAGGACCACTTCTGAAGTGATGCACTATCCAGGTGCCATGCTATTACTGATGACATCAGTCTCATCAAGTCACATCCCAGAGGTTTAATCCTTTCTGGTAGGTCTTATCCACACACATTCTCTGCTGAATTGTTACCATAATCACACATGGATAAATTAGATGAGACAAAATGCAGGATGGCTGTAAGTGGTCTGGGCTCCTACAGAATCTCCAGCAATGCCCTCAAGTCACCTGTCCTTTCTGTCCTGCCTCAGAAGCAAGCCCAGTGTGCTAGAATAGCATCTCAGTTGGGAAACTAATGCTCACCAAGCCACTTTCAATCACTTATGAGCAGTCCTGGCTAACCAGGAAGGTCTAAATGAACTGGAGATTAGCAAATGTGATGCTCCTCTACAAGAAGGGCCAGAAGGAGGATCTGGGGAGCTACAGGCCTGTCAGTCTGACCTCGGTGCTGGGGAAAGCTGTGAAGCAGATCATTTTGAGTGCCATCACACAGCATGTACAAGACAACCAGGTGATCAGGCCCAGTCAACATGAGTTTATAAAAGGCAGGTCCTGCTTGGCTAATCTGGACTTCAGTAAAGCTTTTGATACCATTTCCCACAGCATTCTCCTGAAGAAACTGGTTGCTTATGGCTTGGATGGGCATGCTTTTCATCGTGTAAAAAGCTGTCTGGATGACTGGGCCCAAGGAGTTGTGGTGAGAAGTTAAATCCAGTTGGCAGCGGGTCACAAGTGGGGTTCCCCAGGGCTCAATACTAGGGCCAGTTCTCTAGTATCTTTATCAATGATCTGGTCAAGGGGATTGAGAGCACCCTCAGTAAGGTTGCAGGCAACACCAAGATAGGGGGAGTCTCAATTCTCTTGATGCTAGAAAGGCTCTACAGAGGAATCTGGATGGGCTGGATCGGTGGGCCAAGGCTGGTGATATGAGGTTCAACAAGGCCAACTGCTGGGTCCTGCGCTTCAGTCACAACAACCCCAATGCACTGCTACAGGCTTGGGGAAGAGTGGCTGGGAAATTGCTTGGTAGTAAAGGAGCTGGGGATGTGGGTCAACAGCTAGCTGAATATGAGCCAGCAGTGTGCCCAGGTGGCCAAGAAGGCCAATGGCATCCTGGTCCGGATCAGAAGTAGTGTGGGCAGCAGGACTAGGGAAGTGATCAGCTCACTGCCAGGTTCTCTTGCTCTGTGTTTAAATCTCAAATAATTCTCACAAAGCATTTTTAAAAAAATAATTTGTATTTTATTGTTCTTAGCACAATAAAAGAGGTACAGTATTTCCAAAATCACACTTAAGAAAAAAGGTAGTATTTTCTCTCATACACTGCCTTCTAATCTAATTTACAAAGTACAGTACAGAAATAATTAATTTACCAAGGTGTTGTGATAATTTAATCTGAGATGGATGAAACATTTTTTCCCTGATTACTGTATCAGAGAGGAACCAGAATTTGTTTTAAAACATAGTTGAGAAATTTCTTTGAATGCCAAGAAAATATTTTCAAGATACATGTAAAGCTGTGCAAACCATATAGTACAGCATTTATAGTGTTGTATGGGTCTATAGTTTTATTCAAACAGAAATGACTCATTAAAAGCTAGGACTCTGATCTATCTTTTTTTTCACTAATTAATCATTCAGATATTTTTGCGGGCAAGGGAGAGAGATCTGTGTTCCATGTTTAGGGCTGGACTTAACGTATTACCCATTTATGTTTGTTGCAAATACGAAATAAGATTGTGATTTTCCATCACTGTTGAACAGAATGCCCTGGCTTCCTCCATTCTTTCCCTGCTCCGCTCCTTATTCTTGTGGAATTTTGTTAACTGAGTCATGTTAGTGGTGCTTTTCCTGAAATTCAGGTTGTATGCCTGTTACCAATTTTATTTATATTTTAGTTCTGAAACTTCATATTTAGAAAGTGAGTTGTCACAGGGAAAAAAAAAAAAGATAAAAAAAATTGGCTTATTGATAACACAAAAGTAACCAGCAGTATCTATGCATTCAAGATCAGTATCAGCAGTACAACAGATAAAACACAGTACTGAACACTTCAATAATGTCAGTAAACACCTTCAATTTTGTAAACAACCTCCTAGAATTAATCTCAGAAAGTTATAAAACTCCAGTATGTCCCCAACATATATTCACAGAGTTAAGCACCCATGCAGCTCCCAGCCTCCTGCACAAGACGTATGGTTATGAGCACTCACACCCTCACACCCTTCTCTGTGAGTGTAGGTGCTCAAACATTACACATTCCCAGTCTGCTCCCTCCAACCTACTCTTCACCCCAGCAAGGAAACACCCCATGAGGTCACATGTGCATACTCCAAGAGCAGGTCTCTGTCTGCTGCACCCCGCACTGTCAGTCCAGTAGCTGGGCACAGACTACTCGTAGCCTCCCAACAGGAAGTGCTCCATCAGGTGCGGACAGAAGTCACAGTGCTGCTAGGGTGACTTCCATCAGTCCCAAACCTGGTTTCAATTTGACTGGTGATTTAGTACCACTTCTCACACCAAGGTCTGTTCCCCTTGTTAACAAATCTTCATGCTTCAGTTATAATTCAACCTCCCTCCTTTCCTCAAAAATGTCTCAGGAGTCCCCTGGGCACCATTTAATCCTGAAAAGGGTAATTTTAGACAAATGTCACTGTTGTTGCTTCTTCTCAGCACTACCAGATTTGGGGCAACCACCCTTCCAAAACAGCCAGTGTGGAGTATTGCATTCCCATGCACGATTTGTATGCCCATTGCTATCCTGCCACCCCTGGTTTCCCACGAGAGACTGTGCATGTCTCCCTACAGCAGATCATTTTGGCTAGAAAGGGGCTCAGTGGAACTGACATACAGCACTCCACTGACAAGTGTATGGCAGTAGGGAACCTAATTTAATTAAATGAAGGTTGCTTTATAACATCAAATTCTTCAGCCCTGCATCTGTACATGGAGCAAACATCTTTTGTTCACAGCAGAACAGCCACTATATCTGTTCATTCTCCTTCAGAGCTGAGCACACAGCTCGTTTGTTCCCTGGATGCTCAGGATCATTTGGGCAGTGCAGAGGCTACAGAGGGCAAACTAGCCATCATCATGCTTGCTGTGGTGTTGCAGGTTAGCTACTGGTTAGTTCTTTCTCACAGACTTCTGCAGATCTAGCAGGTATAGTATTTTGTTTTACTGTTGAAATTCAAAAAGAAAACGTGAGCAAGATTCTTTCTAATATATTCCCCAACAAACTTGCATTCCAGATGTAGCACATAAAACATTTCTACAGAATATTCAGTAGCATCTCTTTCCTTCTCACCACCCAGTGGCAGATTTCATATGTACTGATAACCAACAGGAAAACCATCTAAAATTATTTAATCAGAGGCATATACAGGATGTCCTTTTGCAGGCTTATTTTAAGTAATATTAACTACTTTACATTCAGATGTGTAGTCACGAAGCAGATTTTCTATCATACCATCGGCAGCAACCCAACAATGGAAACCAACTGAAAATTAAGAAGTCATTTAACTGTCTGAAAGCAATTGAGAGCTACCTGTTACCAAGGCAATGCAAACCTTCTGTGCCAGAAAAATTACATGATATTGTGATGCTTTAATCTCTGAAAAAACATAACATACCTCATGTTCAACTACAGCAAAGACTGTTTAAATCAAGATTTTTTTAAAAAATAATATTTTAATGTTAAATATTAATATTAATTTTATACAGATTTTATGTTAAATTAAATATTATATTACATTTCTGGCTATCTCAGTACATATGTACTGTAAATCTGCATGTATTAAAGGAGAAAAGGTTGTTAAAGCACTAGCCTGGGATACACAGGAACTGAGATTTGGTACCCTGTTTTTCCCATTTTATCTTGGGCAGTTCACTGACAAGCCCATTCACAACAGTATCTGACATTTAAAGGTGCAGGCAGATGCCTAGTAAGATTTGCAAAGCTCCCAAACTGGGTGCATAATTTCCACAGTTTTTTTTTAATTTAACACATGCTGGAATCAATGGCCAGCATCTCTCCATCCTCTGTGGATTTTAAGTCTATGCTTTCTTTGCCTGTTCAGAAAAAAAGAGGTCTTCATTTATTTAGTTTATCCCACTGCATTATAACAAATGAACAACCATGATTCACATGTAATGTATTACTTCAGTGATCCCAAATAATTAGAGGTAATTGCAAGCAGGCAGCAAGAGGGAATAACATGTTATATTGCACTCTAATTCACAGTGAAGAGAGTTGGGCCCCTGACATACTGTGGTCAAAATTACTCATACTTGGTGAGAAGTGGGTATTAAAAATCCTTTGGTACACATCTCAGAATTAAGTGTACACTAAAAGTAATCATACTTGGTGAAAAGTAGGTATTAAAAATCCTTTGGTACACATCTCAGCATTAAGCGTACACTAGAAGTTACTTATTTAAGCATCTACAGTCCTGATAGTTCATTTTGCCATCTCCTCATTAATTAGATCTCTTTGTACTATACGTGTTGACTTCTGAATTACACTTTCTCTGACAAGTGTCAAACAGGGGAATTGAAAGTGGAAGGAGTTTGCTGCTGATAGAAAGCGTGACTATGAAAAATATCTTTTACACACAAGTCCTATCCACAGTGCTTTAGCAATGAACTTGGCTCCCAGGCTCTAAACCAGTCATTTACTCCTGCTTACTGGACAAATTAAAATCCCTATAAAAGTGATATTTAACTCTGGAAGCCTTCGGTTCTGGATCATTTCATTTTGCTTTAAACCATGCTAGTATAATATGGCTGCACACCCCAAGGTATCCATTGAATCAAATTCTTCTCCCTTCATAGTCTGGGAAATCAGAATCTACTTTTATTTAAAATTTATTATATGTTCCCCCACATTTTTTACATTTTTGTCTTTGCCTATTTGTTTCTTCCTTCGTTAGATATAAAATGAAGAAAAGTGCATTCTTCTCAATTTCTCAGATTTGTTATAGTGACAGGACTTCAGTTAGGCACTTATACTGAATATAGTTAACAGAAAATCAAGTTCTGTAATCTGGTCACTAAAAGGAAACAGAAGAAATATTCACCATAAAATCCTTATCTCTTTCTAAGTACTTGAAAAAGTGTCTTTTCGCAGTGATCTCAGTGATGTTTTTGAGTCAAAATCCTGCCCTTTCTATCATCCTCCATAGTCCACAAGAGATTAGACAGAAGTCTTCATTCTAGTGCAAACTCACCTAGACTGTTTCCCATTAAGTAAGAGGAACGTAATTTGCTGCCCTTCTTCCTTTTCCCCAACTGTTCGGGAAATAAAGAAGCCCAGAGAAGTTACATGACTCCAGTTCCACATGTTTTTTGTTGGCAATTAAACTAGGTCATGGGAAGAAAGTGTAAGGATGGTCAAGCACACACCCAGAGGAGGTTTGGGGTTGTTCATCCTGGAGAAGAGAAAGCTCTGGGGAGATCTTACTGCAGCCTTTCAGTACTTAAAGAAGACCTGTAAGAAAGATGAGGACCAGTGCCTGTTGAGATAGGACATGGGGTTATAGCTTTTTATAACTAAAAGAGGGTAGATTTAGACGAGATATAAGGAATAAATTTTTTACACTGAGAATGGTGAAACAATGGAATGGGGTGCCCAGGGAGGTGGTAGAAGCCCCACCCCTGGAAACATTCAATGTCAGGTTGGGTAGGGCTCTGAGCAACCCGAGCTAGTTAAAGATGGCCCTGCTCACTGCAGGGAGGGAGTGGGCTAGATGACTTTTAAAGGACCCTTCCAACCCAAAACATTCTATGGTTCTGTTGTTCATAAGGTCCAAGTCCATGGTCCATTGCATTTGCTATGGTTTAGACAAAGACTCTATGTCCTTCAAGCATGGTTCTGAAGCTCTCAGTGTCATTTATGACATTTATGGGTCTCCTACACAGTAGCACAACTTGATGTCCCTACCCCATACTTCAGTTTGATGTGCCAGTTCATATATTTCCTGGGGTTTTGTTTTCTGCTAATAAAATTAAGGAAAGAAAAGAGCAGTGGAAGAGCTCTTGTCTAATGAAGCTCTTCTCTAATGAAGCTGGTGACTTTTTTCCCCTTAAGTGAAGTTTTACCAATGTGTAGCTAATTCTCCAACTGGGTCATGAGTGAACAAAGACATTTCTTTAATAAAAATATCCTTTTTTCATTCTGCAGTTTTTTTCATAGAAGTTACAAAATATTTTGTTCATGATTTCAAATGCCACCCTTTTACTGAGCAATCACATCTTTTAGGTCTTTTCCTTAGAAAACTAGAGGCATTTTGGAGGTTATCTAAGGACAAACTAGTAGATGACTCAGCCACCTTCTGCTTCTCCTGATCTGACATCTAGCAGCCTGCCTTGCTTGTGTTTTTTCCAGACCTGTCTATGCATGATGAAAGTTTCTATAAAAAAAAAAACAAACAAGAAACAAAAATCCTCCCACCATTACTAACATAAACTCATCTGAGAAATCTTAGAAAATTAGGAGTAAGGAGCTGCCCATGCCATTTCAGTACTGCTAAGAAATTTTGTTTGCAACTGAATTTACTTTATATGATGCTATGCAAATGATCTGGGAAACTGAAATCCCATCTATACCACGCTTTCTAACATAAATAAAATATTTTAATTTTTCACTGTGAAATTCTACTTTTTCCTATGATGGAAAATCTCTCTTTGAGACACACCACTGTAAAAAACACCCCATATAGCTGATGATGTCTCTGTCCCCTTCATGCACACAAACTCCCCTGAGTAGTGACTTCCAAACCAACTCAAGATTACTAATCATCTGTGATGGGCTACAATTCCCTAGAAACTTTGCATTAGGAGGGCTGTATTAGTGGAAACTAATTTTACTCCGTACCAGATTCTGAAAAACTGTTATTGCCTTTTCTTGGTAATCTCCATAGGTCTGGAACAGAAGGTCTTTTTTATCCTGCTTTCATCTGGTTTAGCCCTCTCAGTCCTCTTAGAGCAACTTCTTTTGTAAGGTCTACAAATTAATCCTTTGTACCACTGCATGGACACAATTATTCATGGTGGATGCACAGATTACAAGAAACAGTTACTTATAAGGACCATGTTTTTCTTTCTAGTTTGAAAGAAGAAAGGGGGATATTTTGAAGGCCTAAATTGGACCTACGTGGGTGGACAAAGCAATTCACAGGGTGAAAGACATTGAATTGTGAACTTTCCAGATCCAGCCTGTCAGAAACACCAGACTTAGAGGCTAAGGTAGAATTCAGGCTGACTGAATATGGCCAATAATCTTCAGGAACATAAAGCAGTTCTTGGAAGCTAACTAAGCCCTAAATCACCAGCAATGTGTTCTCAGTGATGAAAGAGTTAGGTTAAATGTTTACAGCACACCAGTAAAATTCAGCTGACATTTTAGATATAAACTAGAATTGAAGATTAAATCTACAAGACTTGAAGGCCAAATTACTCGTACAGACATATTACTCTATGTCCAACCAAAAGCATGTTGATTATTTTTGGTGCATTCTGACTTTGAATATCCCACCTGCACTCAGTCCATTAATCCAATTTTATCCACACTATTTCCAGCACTGCACCCCTTGAACAACTTTTAGAAACTGCCTCAAAACAACATTTAACCTCCAGATAAACTTTCCAAAGCAAATGTTGGTTTGAGGCATGGGACTGAGTGTCATTTAGTTCTTCTGTACCCAAATAAGATTCTTTAGGGCTGGAAAGACCTTTAGACTACCGTGAAACAAAGGGTGTGAGTCAGCTTTACATTGAGACACAGAGCTTCTAGTTTAAACAGTTTTAATAGGTGACATAAAATGACTACAGAAATAACAGCTCCACTGGGGAGTTCTCAAACACCTCAAAAATCTATTTCATGCTGTATGGTGGCTGTGCAACTACAATGTGGGGACCAACAACAAAGATATATTTACCATGAAGATGATCATTAACGCTGTCAAGAAAAAAGCTTTACTGAAAAACAGACATTAGGTAGTAAACACGATGCAATAGTATAACCACCCTCTAGGATCCCCAGTTTTATATTCCTCGCTGATAATGAAACTATCCGTACATAGTTAAACTTCAACAGGACCCTGTCATACAACATTAGCAGCAATGGCAAATGAGAAGCACAATCAGAAAAGGGCTTACAAGCCATTTGTATTTAAGGTGGGCTTTTAAAGGGAAAAGCAAGTTGAATCAAAGAGAAATTAGGAACAAATGCACATCCTCTCCCATCTGGGCTGGTGACATCAGGGAAACTATTGCTTGGTTATTCCAAAGATTTATTTTCTGGCTGACAAACAAAAAAGTAAGACCTAATGAAAAACCTTGAAAAATAAATGCCTGACTCTGGATTTTGCTTTGGAGGTTATCTAACCTCTCAATGTCTTAACGTGTGTATTTTCCTTTCCCTGGTGGTGTCACGAGGCCAAAGTTTTGCTCAGTATCTGCAGCAGGCCCAGGCACAGGGGACTGCAGGAAAAGGGAAGATAAGAAAACCTTCAGTGACCAACTGCTGACCTGGCTGCCTGGGAGGAGGAGCTGCTGGAGATACTCAGGCTGTTGCCCAGCTTCGCAGTCACTGGAAAAAAAAAGATCTAACATTGAAAGTAATCTAAAACTGTGTACTTAAGGCAAGAACCACGAAGAACACACCCACCTTTACACTGCAGTAAACATTGCCAGGCTTAAATTATATTACACATGCTTATTGGGGTGTATCATGTATAGAGCAGTGGTTTTATTTGTGCTATTCTTGCCTGGTTTTAATAGTGTCCATTGTATTTTTTTACATTGAGAGAAAATTCAGTTTAGCTTAGGCACACCTTTTATGACCATACTTACAAAAATTTGTTTATGGTACCCCTTCAATGTTAACACCAATGACAATATTAAAAGGGTAAAAAATAAGAGCTTTCTAGTAAAATTGACATAGTAATATACCTTTTCAGTTAAAAGTTATCCTCCTTCTTTTCTAATAAATAACATTTACATTACAGAAACTGGTTCTCTGAGTGGAATAGAAAGAAAGAATAGAAATACAAATAGAATAGGAATAGAATACAATACAATACAATACAATACAATTAGAGTAGAAAGATAGAAATCTACTCAGTCTTTGATAGAGTCATTAATCCTCTTGGGTTTTTTTTAATCAAAATATTTATGAATATGAATATATATGAATACCACTTTATACTGTGGTACTGTCACAATCAATGGCAATATGCCTGTAGGCCTCAGTAAGGTCAATATATCTTCTTCACCTTATGATGAATGGTTAACTTAATAGTAATGGGACAAGAGACAAAAGGGTCTCATCTTTTTAACTAGGTCCTTATGCTTTACTTGCCTTTTAGTAACATCTCTTCTATAACTGTACTGCCATTTAGAAAAAGTGTGTCTGACAGTGCCTTACGTTGTACAGCTTTAAGCTACTCATGTACTTCTACATAGTGACCAGACAAAATTGCCATCTGGGGTTTTCGTGGGGTTGGGGTTTGTTTATGTTTTGAAAAGATCTTTTTTCCTGGAAGTAGATAAACTGATTAGCTACCCTTTTACAGGAATTCCATCATGGGAAGATATAACACTGCAGCACTAAGTGCTTTGTTATTTTTTTTTTTAATTTAATTGTCTTTTATGCCTTTAGAACTCCATTACAGAGACCAGAAAAGCTATTAGCAGTGCAGTATGTAAAGTGGGTATTGTCTGTTGCCTTGTGGCCGCAATTTAGCAAAGTACTTAAGCCACTTAGCTAACTTCGTACAAATTGTCTTAAAGTGCATTGGCCAATGCTGATGTTACTGCTAAGTGTGTGCTTTAGTACCTTGCTGAAGAGGAATCTCATTATTCATCTGTTTAAAACTGAGCACACCATGAGGTCTTGTACCTAGCAGGTACTCTTAACTGTCACTGATGTCATAGCTATTCTGTTCTTTCCAATACTGATTTTTAAGCAGCTACAATCATACTCTGTAAGAAGCCTAACATTTTAACTTACCAGTCACCCTGGGCCTTCATGCATTTGGAGTGTGGCTCTTCAGTGTACCTGGATGCTTGCTGTGCTTTGCTAGGAAACTGCCACTTGGTGTAGGTTTCATCTTGCTAACTTCATCCTCCTACAAGGCTTAAGTCTTCATTTTTATTGATGTCCCTTATAGTAAGCAGAGAGAAACAGGAATGTCTGAACAATGACTTAAGTAACTCTTTCTAGACATAAGCCTGTGAATGAGTGGAAGTATCTATTTCATTCCAGTGATGATAAAGTCAGTCTTGGGCATCAGTTCATATGGTAGATACTAAAATTCTGATCAAGACCACACTGACCAACAATCTGTCATATCAGGAGGGATGTAAACAGAAATGGAAGCACCCACAAATGTCAGAGTTGTGCAGACACGTAATCATTTTAGGAGTCTTAGGCACCCTGAAATGTCCAGAACTCCCACTGTTTTATCATGGACATTGCCCCATAGTCCACATCCCTGCTTTTTGCTCTATGTGAGCAAGTTCCTGCAATCCGCAAATCCAGAGGGCTTTGGTATATTCTGCATAGGGTCCTTTGCATGGATTGAATCTGAGTGAGCAAGCAAGTCAGAAAAATGTTAAACAGATTAACTCTCGATTCAGCAGAGATACATGATTTGTGTGTGCAGTCGATGGATCCATAAATACTAGGTACACAGCCCTAGGCTGCTGCCCTTTTGAAACAAAGGCGTTTAATGATTACATCCAGTTAACTTCTGAACCAGACATATAAATATCTAAAATGGAAAATAAATCACAGCTACTAAAGTATTTCCTTCCTCATAAATCAGTGTATTCCTAGTAAGCAGCTTACACATTATGGGTTCTTCACATCCACCCACATGTATTTTATTTCTGTATAAGCCAAAATAAGAATCTGAGATCTCAAAATGCTTTCTTCTGTTGCCAGATAAATAATGGGACAGAGCCAAGGAGTCTGTATTTAGAAATCATTATTAGAGCACAAATCTTCATTTTATTCACATAGTACTCATAATACCACACTAGAAAGGTCCAAGTCCACAGGTAGCACTGCAAAGTATCTCATCACTGTTGGTACTCATCATAGCCAAACTTGGAAGAAAATCAAAAGGGTTTGGATTGAACAGATCATCAGTGTTCCTCTATTACAGGGGTGCTGCCAAGGGAATTGGGCATCTAGATAGCATCTTAGTTTTTAATACTTCTTCTGTAAATGTAATCTATTGTCTTAATACCATAATGTCTGGCTTTATGTATGACTATGTTGTTTGAATGGATTCAGATTATGAAGTGCCTGAAATTGCTTTGGACTGGCGACTTGCCTCCTTTATTTCTAAAAGACTCAGTGGAATATTTAACTGCCAAAGAAGAAAGCAATAGATTTCCTTCAAATATTTATCATTCCAAGGACTTACTGGAGCAGACCATGAGAGAAAATTCTCCATACACAATTACAGTTTTGTATCTCTGACTTGGACAATTACTTGATATGTGCTATAGTAATTTTGCATTATCCATCTTTCTTGATCTAGCCAGGTCAAACAACCCTGCAGAAGCCCAGGTATAGGACACAGGCACCATTATTTCTATGAAATAAGTCATCATAAAGATACAAAGTTAATTGAGTCACATGAGACCAATTGTTCATACATTCATACCAATCGACCTTAATTATACTACTTTCGCTTAAATTTGTTATGAGACCATTCCATTACTGTTCACTGACACTAGATCAAAATGACTATAATAAGCCACTTATCCCCTTTACTGCTCTTAGATTTTTGCTTCAGCTTCAAAATGTAGTTAACTCACTGCCATATGTCATGGTTTAACCTCGGTAATCAGCTAAGTACCACTCAGTTCTTGTGCCTGATCACTGGCAGGGCAGTGTGAGGAGCACAAAAGGCTTTGAAGCTCTGTAAGCACTGCTCAGCAGTAACTAAAACATTGTTAATCAGAGATAGGTCTGTACTTCGGAGCAGCAAGTGTATGTTCCCTTGATAATTTCCTGATTTGTGTTAGATTTTGGGTTTATTTTAATCATTGCCATATTCCATATAATTATTCCATAATCATTCCATTCTCAGCATATGAGAGACAGATTTGGTGACAATACAGGGACTGAATTTAACTTAGTTAACTTTATAGTACACACAGAAAAGATGAAATTTTAGTTATTGTTACAATATGCAGTACAAAATCAGAATCCATGTGTGCTTGAGCCTCTGCTTTACAAACACCTTTGCAAGGGAACACATTTAGTTCAAAAGCAAGACTAGTGATTTTTTTTTCAATCTAATCAGTATGCAAAATATTATGCCATTAGATAAAATGGGAAGCTTTTGCTTTGGGTTTATCATTTTGGAACAATTATATTGCAATTAAACTAATTTAGATGATCTATACAGTTATTAACACATTTCTGTGTTAAAAAGAAATCACATCAAGATGGAAGCAGAAAGAGGAGTTTCCTGTAGTAGCTGTCTTCATTGCGCTGTTCTTAACAAAGTTTGCTGTGTTTTTTTCTCACATTGGCCATTCACATTTTCAAAACCATCTATATATTATAGAAGAAGCTCATGGTGTTGATTCACCTGGCTGATGAATGCAGCCAGTCCATGAATCTGTTAATAACATAATTTATTTCAGTTGAAACCAGGACATAATGATTTCTTTTTCATTTTTTAAAGCATAACATCTCAGTTTTCCTAATGATCTGTTAAAAATGCAGTGGAAATTGTTTTGTTTTAAGGTATAAATTGGGGCTTTAAGCATTCCTATTTCAAGCAGACCCTGTTGCTGTTTGCAATAAATCTGTCCCTTTCAGAAGCACTGTTGACTGGTCCCCTGAATTATTCTCATTAACTCATTTTGGGGTCTCTGCTAATGTTCTGGAAAATGTTAGAAAACAAATTAAGGGATAATATATGGCACACACCTGTTAACAGCAAATGTAAGACTATAAAACAAACTGTCTCGTTCAAATTCTTAGTTTACTATAAAACAAATTTGAGCTCAGGTAAGAAGAGAGGGATGTCAAAAAGATTTGCTCAGTCTTTACTATTAAGGAAGTGTGGGATGTTATTTTGCAGAATGAAACTGAAGAGGAAAGCAGAAGAGAGCAGGAATAGCTGATGTTAAGTGGAGATAGAGATAAATTAATCAGAGGTTATTGTATCTTGCAAAACTCTGTCCATTAAGTTTTCCCCTGAAAAAAAAAACAACAAACAAACAAACTGCTATTTTGATGTATCTCTCATCATTACTTTCAATCAAGGAAGGTAGGAACTCTTGGCTAAAATATTTTGTCTTGTCCCACTCTTTAAAGAATTAAAAGGAAACCATGGAACTGTAAAAATAACAGATCCTTCTGTGTTCTCAGATATTATTGTGTAATATATATGTTTTACGTGTGTATTGTTAAATTTCTGACTGTAGTTAGCATGCATAAATATGAAGGGTTAAAACCTTTCTCCCTTCTGAGAAATTTCTAAGAAACAAACAGTATTCAGTTGCTCGTATGTTACATTATATTCTCTTCCCCACATTGTTAAATGGATCCCCAGTCTAAGGTTGCTGTGAAACAATTATTGTGTCAGTGATTTTAGAAAATAAAAAAAAAGAAAGATGAAATAGCGTTTAAAATTTTATCACTGTAGTTGAAAAATACCTCATAAAATATGCAACAGCATCTCTTTCACTTTCAATATTTAGATTGCTTCTGAAAGACTTTATTAAATCTTTAAAAGACTTGTGAGATAGCAATTTCAGCTGAAACATCTTACTGGAATGTGCATGGTTATCCACATTCCAGCACCAATCTGCCTTACAATCTCTGCCAGAGCATTTCACCTCTTTGAACTACTTTCTCCACATCACTGATGCAGAGTTAGCATGCTAAAAATCCAGATGAGGAAGGTTCCCAGACAAAGTATATCAGAATTTTCCTTGTTAAATTGGAGATCTGCTTCATTCTTGGAGAAATCTGAGCACTCTGGGGACAAAAGCCATCCACTTCTTATTCTGTAAGGTAGCTGTGAGCTCCACAGTAGCTCATGGGCTCTTACACAACAGTTATTTTGGCTCAAACCCACAACAGAGATTTCCATAAAAATGAGCTAACCATGCCAGAGTGAGACAGAGGCAAGCTGTGGTGCTCCTGTTTCAGTCACGCTCAGAGCTGAGGATGTCCAAGCTAGCTAGGGAGCAATCATATTATCCTCATTAGTATAGCAGTGGACTTTGTGTCTATATTTATGTATTAACTGGGGCCTTTCTAGAGATTAGTCATAAGCATCTTCATATTCTACACTATTTGCCCTGCGATGGCTCCACTCTTTTCTCTGTCCTGCAGCTTCCATTTTGAGATCTTGTGTATTGCCTCACAGAACAGGCTCTGTACAAGCCACTGTACCATCCAGCCAAAACATTTGGAACTATTTAGACTATTTCGGGTCTGGTGCTTCTTTACTGGTTTGTCTTATATGGTTTGTGTGTCCCCAAGTTTAGTATATTAAAAAACAAAACCAAAAAAAACAAACAAAAAAATAAAAGCCTACAAAATAATGTGACATTTCACTTATCATTTATCAGCTATTACATTTTCTCCCTTACAGCTTCCTGCTTCAATGAGACATTTTAAATAATCCCTTTAAGGATTGTTTTGTGTTAGTGCATTTCAACAGGAAAGGACCTATTACCCCATTAAAGTCCACAGATGTGTGTAGTCATCAGTCTCAAGTCTGTTTTGATGGTCCTATCAATTAAAGTCCCAGCAGACAGCAGAGCAGACCAGATTACTAAGAAATGGAGCAGCCAAGGCAGTATATTGTGCTGCTGAGGAAGACATTTGTGGCAATACTGGCACAAGTATTTGGGCATATTGGTAAGACAGACACAGCCCTCATGTTTTAGAGGAATATATGGCTTCCAGACCACTCTTTCTTCACTCAAGCTGAGCCCATGGTCTTTGTCTCATATTACAAAAGTGTGGCCTGGTTGATCCACATACTGTTAAACCTGGTTTAGGTGGGTCAGCTCCCTGATGACTTCTCAGAGTTTCAGGAAGATTCAGCAACTTGTAATTATGCAGACTGCATTTGAAAACCTTAAGGGAGGACATTTTGCAGTTAGCTCAACATCACATTATGCTATCTGCCAGAAACACAGTATCTGGCTAGGTCACCCAGTAATCCACAAATTCTCTGGTAAAATATGTGACTCGGGACAGCAGGGAATATGTAGCATCCCTCACAGTTTGGATTAGTGTGATGACACTGGTGGTCCTGTGAGCTGGAGGAAGGATCTTGGCTGTTGGCTCTTCGCTGTGCTTAGACTGTCTGTAGAGTTGCAGAAGATACAGACAACATGCATTTGGCCTCTGTGGTCAGTAATGGTGTTCATAAACTTGCATTTGTGATCAGCAAAAACTCACAGAATCGGAGATTGACGTTTCTTTCACAAATGCCTTCTTACATAGCCACGGACTGATTCAGGTGGATATCAGGTGGTGATATGAATCCTACTTACTGTGCTGCATGGATGGCTGTGCTGAGATCACCTGCAATCAGATAGCAGGTCCTAGGAGATGAAATATGTAAAAAAGAGAAGGTGAAGGGACTGGAGACAAATAGTAGTTCAATATACTCTTAAAAACCCTTAAGTCTGTCAGAGTCCTGAAGCACCCTCAAGAGATAATCCAAAATATGCTTGATGCATTAAAACCTCTCCAGAGGTTTGCCGTTAAAGGAAAGAAATGCAAAGCTCTGGAGAACGTTCAAATAAATGACCTTGCACTGGAGATGAAGTGCCTGATTCGAGGTTGCCAGAACAAGCCATTTGAAGTCTACTGTCCTGTCCTGTGGGAAGAACTGAGTACAGTTTAGAGTTTGGTGGTGAGGCTGCTGTCTCCTGTCTTTATTAAGATTTAATTTAATCCTCTCTGTGTTTCCTGAGTGCCTTAACTAGTTAAGCTTCCTCCTTTGTAAGTTTAATTTCCTTCTTCAGAACAGCCTTCAGGACAAGAAGACCACTTAAGTTCATCCTTCCAAAGGCATGTGAGATTTGCAGGGTTGCCACAATCCCTGCCAGTATAATAAACACATTCTGTGTGCTTGTATAATGCTTACCTCAGACAGTGCTGGGTTAATGTTTACAACTAAAAACCTATGCTTTTCAGCAAGGCTGGTTAATTAATTTCAAAATTATTCTATAAAAGCTGCACATGAAGAATTTCAAAGTCCCTTCTGTTTTGCAGGGTTCCAAAATATCTTCATGTTTCTGAAAAATGTATATTTTAAACCTATTTCAACTTCTTATCAAATTATTAGTTTATGGAAAAAAAACAAAACAAACAACTACAACAACAAAAACCCCCAGTTTTCAGCACAATTGACAGGAAGATTAAAATTTAGATGGTGTCTTTGAAAATCACTTCAGTATTTTGTTATAAATTCTAAAGTATTTCAATAGCATAAGTTTTGTTTATCACAAAGTTTCATTGATAATTAAAAGGGGGGGGGTGTTAGAAGTTACTCAGACATGCTCTAAATTTCTGTACAAGGCATTATCTTTTTGTACAGTTTTCAAAAGAGAAAAAGATCCTACACTAAAGTCCTGCTTCAAGCTCAGCAGGAGAGAGGCTCCCTCCTGTGGAATCTGAGGTATCCGTAACTGTTCACTTACACATTAAAAATCCCCTACAGAAGTAAGCCATGCTTAATTTATAATAATTTAAGTAATATTTTTGAGGCAATCAAGAAAATAGGTGGAAAGCTATTATCAGAATCTTTGAGATTAAAAATCTGGGCATTAAACTCTCTGTGAAATCTCAGCAGAATCCTTTGATTAATTTATTTCCATAGAGCTGAAATTTCTTCCTTTGAAAAGATTGGTCAAGAAACCTTACTAAAGGATGCAGCTTTCAAATTTTCTAAGAGAAGGTCAGATTTGAAGAAAATCTTCTTCACTATTCAATAGCTACGAAGCCAAATAGGTCAAGAAAAATAAATCAGAAGGCTCCTCTGATGGCATCCTCTCTTCGCTCTTCTTTCCTGTTTAAAAACAAAACAAAACAAAGAAATAAACAGGGTGTATTTGGAGATGTGAAAAAAAAAGATTTTCAAATGGATGATGTTGATATCTCTTCATATTTTCCTTTTTTTTCCTTAGGGAAAGGAACACAAGTCTCCTAGTTAAATACTGAAAAAGTACTGGTTCTTAGATATAAAGCATGATATTAAAGACTTGTTTACCTTATTACCAAAATTTTATAGATTAAAATGCTTGTTCAGCATAGTTCTTCTGTAAATTTTCTCCTTTTACCCTCACATGCTTTAAAAATGCTTGGAGCATTCTTAGGACATTCATCAAAGAAAAGAAAATAATGCTGATTTAATGCCATTAAAGAAACCTTAAAATAAATTTGCTTTTTTAATTGCATTTTGCACTAGGGTCAATTTTAATGAATGGTATATATGCATTATCATTGCTACATTTCCAATGCTCCATTTCTTGCTGTGAATCACATTTTTAAAGTGCCTAGTGTGTTCTGGTTGTACAAGATAATCAGAAAATTCAATCAAGGGGAAATATTTGTCTGAGGTTTTCATTAGCCTCTTTAGATTTATTTATTTTTTTTTATGTTGCATTGTAACATTACCTAAATATTAAAATAAATGAAAAGAACCCCAAATAATCAATATGGTATTATATTGTTTCAGGTTTTAACAACTTATTTTACCTTACATGAGCAAATTGCTGTGCATTTTACCTTTGATATATAGGAGCTACCACAATGAGGATAAGCAAAACACTCCTTTAATTTTAGCATGCATATCTAACTAGGCCTGCAGGAATATAATTTATAAATAATTATAGACAATGGGTACAGTTACAGAACTCTCATAAGGAATGGGTTTAGCAGCTTGAAACAAATATACTATACTGGATCATGCTTTTGTAAGTTGATTACTTGCTTTGATTCTCAGGGCAGTTGCTGTTCCTGAAGAGGTTAGTCTTATTCAGATGTTATTGGTTTATAGAGCCAATACCCTTCTGGATAATAAAGTTCAGTTACTGTTCTCAGCATTACTGGTGCACAGTAGAAACTGGCCAACCTGTTCTTTAAATCACTGTATTTCTTCTTAATAAAGTAATCATAGTGTGCATTATGTGTCTTAACTTGAATGAATGAGAAATGTACAGGGAGAGAACGGTAGCCTCGGTCTGTTCTTCCCCCAAGCATTGCTGTGCCTCTAGCCCCTGATCAGCTAATCCAACTCACCAGGACAATTTTAAAAAACACAGCTTCATCCATTTAGATACCAACTTGGATGCCAGCCTCATATAGCAGGTTGAGGTTGATGTGTATTTAAGCAGATTTTTTTACAATTCTTTAGAGCTTTTAATTTCTATATGTCACCTCTGATTGTAAGATGGAAATGTATATTTTGCTGACATAGAAACACCTATTTTTGTTTTTCCAGATAAAGTGCTGAACCTGTGTCATTTAGGCAAACCAAACCATATTTTCAAACAGTTAACATTTAAAATGAAAAATATAATATGCATTTATAAATAGACATAAACAAACAGTTCTATTAGTATGAGAGCAATTTCCTTACGTGAAAGATACTGAACCCATGCTCACTGATTTCCATATGCTTGTATCCCATTCAAATGATAAATGTCCTGAACAGATATTTCTATATGTGCCCAGTGTAAGCCAGTGGTGCATACGTATGTTTATGAAATCATTATTCTAATATTATTCAAAGGACAGTAATATAAGGTAAGTGTATATTCACAACACAGATAGCTCCACAGCTTAAATTCCATCTTGACATGGTAAAGTGGGAAATTATCTCACTCTTCATCAAAATAGCTCTCAAAAGTCTCTGTAATTACACACAACATAAGTAATTTCATTTTAGACACTATACAAGAAGGAAGATGAACATCCACATATTAAAATCTAATACTGCAAAATCAGATGTGGCTGTAAAATTAGAGATCAAGTAAATAATCTGCTCAGTGTAGCAGGTCTGACTGCAAGCATAATTACTCATCTTGTAATTCATTTTAATTAGATGAGAATAAAATAGGTAGACCGGTTCAGTAAACAAATCTTAATAAACATAATGAAGAATGGCATTGCATCAAAATCACCTGATAACACTTTCTTTTCTGCTATTAAGTACTTACATTCATCCATTTTCTCCTAAAATATGTATATTTAATTGAGTTTCTGAAAGAATGAGTGTTTGTGGTATATGATTTGTTTTACGGATGCAATTTTTTCCATTATAATTACTATATGCATCTACCGGTGCCTTGAATAGATGGGTCAGGAATTAAATTGCAGGCAAATTATATCTTGAAATTAGACAATATTATTTTAATTTCAATTTTGAATTTGATTTAGGCATGCAGATACCTGGACTGTCAAAATCACAGGCTCACAGAATAGTTGAGGTTGGAAGGGACCTCAGGAGATCATCTAGTCCAACCTCATTCTCAGAGCAAGGTCAGCTACAGCAGGTTGCTCAGGGCTCTGTCAAGCCTGGTTTTGCATATCTCTGAGGATGGGAGCCCCACAACATCTCTGGGCAACCTGTTCCAGTTGACAATTACCCTCACAGTATTCTTTCATTGGATACCGCTGTGTGACAAAGTGGCAGCATCAGTGCCTGTGTCAGAGACTCTTGGCACGAGTGCAGTGAAAACCCTCAGGATCTGTGATGCCACCTTTTCCCCACTCATCCAGAATGCGTGGGGAGGATATCACTACATTTGGGGATGGAGCAGGGGTTTGCTGTTTGACAGTGTGTCTTGGCCTCCAGACCCTCAGCCGTGCTCAAGGCAGAGTGGATGCCACACAGACATTTTCCACTCCTTGCTGCCCAGTTGAGAAAAGACACCAAAGTGAAGTCCCTCCCAGCTGTATATGGCAACCTGCATATGCAAAGCTGTTCTGGCCACCAAGCCTCTTTCCTGGTGATAAAGTTTATGACTGGGGGCAGTCTTAGCCTGCTACTTTAGTATAAAGGATGTTTTGTCAAAGTGTGCAACATTTACATGCCTTTGCCACATGGCTGTCTCACACGAGCTCTGATGTCACTATAAAGTTTCCTCAGCTCTGGCCCCACATGGAAGCATTGCCTGCATATAAACACACCCATGCAAGCCTTATTCCTCTGTGAGCACCTTCCAATACTATACTGCTCAATGGGGGGACTTCCCTTCTGTTGAGGACTGAAGCAGGTGTTTCTGCTGCCCCATGGACTTCTCAAACCAACAGCTGCAAGTGTGCAGGGTTAGGATGTCCCACACTCTATGAGGGTGACCAACCCATGGATTCTTTTTCCCTTACTTATTAGTCTGCATTTTGTTGATGGAGCAGTCAGTTACTTATGATCTAACAGTAAATCATTCCTGGAAAATAAAATCCATAGTGAAATGAAGATCAGTAGTAGTTCAGGAATATGCCAAAAGATCATTTTCATACTCACTTGGCACAAACCAAAGCAACACTTGATAAAACGAGAAGGGAAATTTCTGTCCAGACTGTACTTCATTTGCTTACAAATGAGTGCCAAGGCCAGTTTGGAAGTTGTACTTTTGAACTCCACAAAGGTTTGTTCAGTTCTGTTTTTCTTACTTAAGTGAGGATAAGTGAATTTGAGAAAATGTATCATTCCTGGTATTAGCTAATACTTTGAGGCAACAGGAAGCTGGTTTTATTTTATCACTGAAATTTTATATTTTTAATTTTTCTAATTGCTCATGGCAGTAGCACAATTAGGTGCTTTTAAGATCAGGACCCCTGCTTTATCACAGAAATGGTGTGGCAGATGGAACTGAAGTGTAAGATAGTCCAACATTACAATTTTATCATCTGCCTTAATCGAGGTTTAGAGGATTTTGGTTCCAAATAAAGGAGTATAAATTAAACCATGATGGTCCTTTGCATATTTTGTCTCATGTGAGTCTGAGAATAAAGCCCACTTACAGTGATTTGTGAAAATTACCCTAGTCAATTAAAAATTGGCCTCATGGCCTCATCTTATCTCACACAAACAGTCTAACACAACAGAGCAATAAATTCCAGTCCCTGAGAGGCCAACACTGAGATTTCAACTGGTAATATAAATTCCTTAAATTGTCAGCCCAAGACAGTTTTGATTTCCCCCTTCTCTTGACTTATGAAAGTTACCACAGCCTGGAAGACACATGAATGAACAGATCTCCAACTTCTGGGTCAGCATCTATAACAAAACCAAAAAACAAAACAAAACAAAACAAAAACAAAAACACACACACAAAAAAAAAAAAGCCTTTCTTCATCCTTGGCCATCTCCCTGTTTTACCCCAAATAAAAAGTGCAGCTTCTGTAGACCCTTTTCTGGAAGGCTATCATAGAAGAGCTGTGACTGACTTTTGAACTTCAACAATACCTATATCATCTTTCCTAACTGTGTTTTATCTTCTTTTTCACCGTACCCTTGGACAGCATATGGCAGTATTTAACTCCTCTCAAACCTTTCATGGAAAAAGAGAAGACTATAAAGGGTTATACACAGAGGGATCATGACCCACAACCATCAACCATTTCTTGCAGAGCACTTTTTGTGTCATGTTCACTGAGACCAGTACTCACCTGAAAAGCTGTTTCCCTTTGCTTAGGAGTACATTGGTTCTTCTTTTATGTGACACACTTCCAATTATATTTTTGACATAAGCATTTTCAAGTTTAGTGGTATCAGTTATCCACCTGGCAATCTTAACATTATCTCACTCTCCTCACAGGCTCCCCCATGATCCTCCTTTGAGCTCCTAATTTTAATCTTTTTTTTTTTTTTACATGTGTGAGCCAAAGTCTGTTACAGGTAATTGTGATTTTTCATTGGTATGATTTTGGATTGTATGCTTCACTTCTTTTTACTTCATAATTACAAAGTTAATTAAATAATTCTGAATACAATTAAAAATTATAAATAGGCAACATAAGAATTGCTATTAGCTTATACCTCCCACATAATACTTGTAAAATGCCTTTTTATTTGTCAGCTGCAGGGCAATTAGCCTATCTGTGACTGTCAGATAATAGATTAATAATCTTTGAGTATGAGATTAAACTGGCGTTTAAATCAGACTTGTGCTTTTGTTTGTTTTTTTAACACAGCACAATTAACTTTCCTCACCAAAAATTTTCCTATGTAGGTTTAAAGAACCTAGAATAAGAAACTAAAACAAAATAATACAAAGACAGCTTCAGAAAAATCTAATTTAACCTAGGAAATGAGATTTAGAGTTAATGCCACAAAAATGTATATGGTAAGAAGAGTCTGACTTTACAAGATTATCTGTTCTTCTGCCTTCTCGAGTTTCTTTATGCTCATCACTTAGGTATGTGACTTAGCACAAAAGACATTCCTTGTTTTATGAGCATAAAAGCCTTAACAGGGTATGCACCACTGTTCATATTCAAAGCAGCCGTTTAAAAAAAAACAGAAAAGAAAAATAAGAAAAAATGAGCTGCAGCAATCCCGTACACTTTTAGTTCATTCCCTGCAATGAACCATCTTTCTCTGCCTTTACCAGCAAAATGAACTGTAAAGAGAGATAATGTATTTCTCTTGCTGTCTTAAAAAAGCTCTGAGATTCAACTACTATTCAAATTGATAGGGCATTTTGTAAGAACAAGCAAGCAACCGTTTGCTTGATATCAAAAGAAAGCCCTAAGTAATCCATGTTTTAAGCCCTATGAATCTTCAGAAATTAATTATGCTGATGGCTTCTCTATTGCCATGTAATTTAAGTACCCTGTCCTCCCTCTTTATTTGCAAAAATACTGTCTCCTTCAGACACTCCTGATGTTATTGTGGGTTACACCATTGAAAAATCATCTGAAGCGGGCATCAGGCAGAAGACAGTCTAAAGCACTATAAATCGGAACATGAAAGCATAGCTGACAACAGAAGAGTGGCTGGAGATAAGAAGCATTATTTCAGCTAATATTACTATCCAAAGTAGAACTACGTAGATCAGCAAAATGAAAAAGTTGCTTTAAAAATGCTGCTAGCACAGTTTAAGACAGAAAGAATGTAATAAAATGACCACTTCTTAGAACTCTTCCTAGTAAATGCTAAATACAATATTGAGATTTTTATGCACACTGTTTTGAAATAACTTCTTTCACATTTCACACATGTAAGAATACAAAATTCTGTCTCCATTTTATATTTAATTCCAAAACATGTTGCAAGAATACAAAGAAATGCTACACCTCAATTATTACCCATAAGAATAAAAAAACAGTTTTGTCATTTATACTTCATACTTGATGGCCAAGACAGATAATGAGAACACCCCCTTGGGCACCTGGTTACCTCCAGGTAACATGGAAAAAAACCATAGAAAGTTCATGCTCAACATTTTTTGGCAGAGCCATTCTAGTTCTTCACTTCTAATTCTTTCATATTGTAGTTTCTTTTCCTTCTGTCTAGTTTTATTCGGGGAATAAAAATGTACTTGCAAGATTAATGTCACAGCATTAAAGTCTTACTTCCTAAAGAAGCTGGTATTTATTGTTGAGATTGGACAATCCTTCATTTGAGTAATTTTAAAATTTCAGCTTAATGCAGTCAGGTTCATATAAGGTTCCTTCAGTTTTACGTACTGATCAAAACCTAAAGTTCTTATTGTATCAACAGGCATTTAAGCAGCAGATGAGTCATTTTGCAATATTTTGTAATAGCCATTTATTGCCTTATGCTGTTTCTCCTTCCACTGTTTGTTTGCTCTCTTGCCTCTTAGAGCTGAAAAGTACTTCTTCCTTTGTTTACTCTGACCCTCCCCATTGCAAATTTTTCTTTAAGTTATTTATTACCAGATTTGTGTTGGCCATGCTAGAACTGAACATATTCTATGTATGTCTTAGTTCTGACATTTCCTTAACTAAAAATCCTTGAATTTATAACCTTTGTGTTCTTTTCCTGTAGTCCTTTTAATTTAAGCTGCAAGTTCTAATTTACAGTGTCTGTCAATGATTTCAGAACCTTTATGCCAGGTACTAATTCCCAAGGCAAAGGACCTTTCAGTGATGTTAACTCTCTCCTGTGATTAGATGTACTGATTTAAGGTCCTCTTTCCTCTTACAGTTTCACAGAAGGGGAGAAGAGAAATGCAGAGAGCACTGTCTCCAGTCCTAATACCATGTGTACTCTTACCTTATTTCAGCAATTAGTCCTCAGTAACAATGTCAGAAAAAAAAAAACACCAGAAGCTGACAAGTATTTTTGTGTTCACAGAGCCAGGTCACCTTCTCCTCCCCTCCCTCTGCACCTCCATCCTGTCTCTCCCTTTTGGCTGAGCCATCAAGGCCATCCATAGCGCTGCTCTCACATCTTTTCCTCAGCGTGACTGGTTCCCTGTTGCTACTCTTCCTTCAGCAGATGGTTTATGCACAGCTAATAAACACTAACACATGTGCCCAACCAGCCATTCCTTACAGCCTCAGTCACTCTGCTGCTCCCTTTGGATCTTCTCATCCCTGCTGAGAATCCCTGCTTTTAGAAAACAAACCCACCAAAATCACTGCATTCTAGTCTTCCAGTTAAATATAGACCTGCAAAGATGGAGGAGTCACATACAAACTATGCAATATTCTTGTGACCCACACTGTACACACAGCCTGTAAGGACTTGTTTTTTTCTGGGAAGATCAGGGGACTGTCATCCTGTTGTAAACTTTGTTCAGACTGAAGAGCGGTAAAATCTGATAAAAGCTAGCTAGTCAACAACTCCCAGAGAAGAAATCCCATGTATTTATAATGACCCAAAAGAGTGGGGAAAATCACGCAGGCACTGTGTGGCAACACAGGAAGAACAAAGAGCAGCAGACCAGAAAGTCCTGAGGAAGAGCTGTGTATATAACACCACTAGCACAGACTGAAATACCTATGTGATGGTTTAGCCTGATTCTCCTTAAATGTGCTTGACAGTAACACCGTAGTTCCTCTGATTTCAAGGACTATAGCTTCATGTTTGCTTCAGTGACTCATAGCCTAACTGATTTCAAAAATGAATGAAGGCTGATGCCCCACTCTACCTTGTTATCACTTTAGTTTGCCACCAGCACTGTAACAGATACTGGGTAATGGTAATGTTGCTATTTTCTATATATTCTTTTATCTTCTTTACTATCTAGTGCACACATGAAATACAAGGCTACTTGACAATTATTGTGAAGGATTTATTCAGCTATTTGAATGAGGGTTTTCCATATTTCCCATCAACATTTCAAGCAAGATGGTATCTTTTAATTGTGAAAGTTACCATTGACTTCGCTCAATTTAGCTTCCTCTGACACGCTACAGGTTATTTCTTTGAGCTGAAGCATCTCTGATAGATGAATGACCAAAGTGACCCTTTCATTTTTCTCTGTAGAAGCCATCTACCTTTGTGAGAGATTTTTAAACCATTTATGATTATCTCATCTCAGATGCATCTCATGGAGGCTAAATTTAAAGCTAAAAGCTCTCCTGATGATCATAGTTAAAGCTCACATATTTCAACCCATCATTTTGTTTGACATGCAAGAAATGTCTTTATTTCAGCCATGGCTTATCACTGCTACTTCAGTGTATAAAAAAAAAAGGATGGCATTGCTGCTCAAAATCAATCAGGCAGCAATCTTTCCACCTTCAGTGCCCTCCAGGTCACACTGCACAGTCATTACTTAATTACCATCATATTTTATCCTTGTTTCTCCTGCAGTATCATGCTTATGCAAAAATCACTTTCTAGAGCTGTAAGCTCCTGGATGGCTTATAATGTCTCTGAGTGTAAATGTCATTTTTTACTTCCATGTCATACTGAAAGAATAACTGCAGTTTATGTAGTCTTCAGACCTCAACCCCATATTGTAGATCAACAGGTGAACCTGTAATTTCTTTTGGAAATTGTGTCTTTATCAGTTTGGTCTCAGCAGGAAAGAAGACCCCACAATGTAATTTTCTATTTCTGGAGAATATAATATGGAGGATAGGAAACATGCAAATTCATTGCTACTTTATGAACCTCCATTTCATTTTATAGTGTGATAGCTTCCACCCGCCCTTCATTCTTTCTTCCTTAAAACTTTTAGTGGTCTATGTGGCCAGCCAGAGATTATAATTCTTCTTTATTATTTGTCTCATTAAAATGATATAGAAGTGGAAATCTGAAAATAAAGTATTAGAAATTTAATGAGACATTTTATTATATCCCAACACATTTCTGTTTTCATAAATTTATTTTGCATTTTCAGATTTATGGTTATTACAACAGTTTAGTATATTGATAGTCTCACTACTATGCTCATTGTAAATTGTAACTTGCCTGTATTTCCAATCTTTTTTTTTTTTTTTTTTTTTTTTCCATTAAAGAGGTGTTAACAATACAGGGGGCTGGAGCACCTCTCCTACGAGGATAGGCTGAGGGAGCTGGGATTGTTCAGCCTTGAGAAGAGAAGGCTCTGGGGAGACCTAACAGCCACCTTCCAGTACCT
>JANHFX010022742.1:0-11631 GCA_027560015.1 Chloroceryle amazona | reverse complement strand
CGGTCTCTCACACCCTGAGGCCCACTTTGTCATTTGAGTGTTGCCCATCCGTGTCTCTTTAATGGGCTGCTCCTCCAAATATTTAACACCTGCATTTGTTCTATAAAGACCTGAGAGTTTATCTGAAGCCATGGTCCCTGCTTGGTGTCGGGGCAACTGTGCTGCTCATCTGGGAGAGACGAGCGCGGGGACAGGTCTTGGCTCTGACATGGAGTCTTCAAGACAGTCAGCCATGATTTCCGTAGCTGATCATGGAGAGAGGTACTGGTGTGAGTAGGCGGGGGCATTGGGACTGATGTGCTCTCGCCCGCTGGCTTGAGTGACTTTGGCTGAACTGTTGAGTCTTTCTTACCCTCCTGTTCTTGCCTTAAAAATGGGTGCAATGCTCGCGTGGTGACCAGCCGGCTTTGGTGGAAGTTCCCGAAGTGCTGCAGGGGCAGCCAAGCCAATCCCCCCAGCCCACAGAGCATGATGAGTCCCAACATGGCCTGGCAGGCTCTTGTCCACTGCTGCCTCGCCTTTATCAGCTCACTTGCTGCTTGCACTCTTTTCCTGGCCTGTCCTTTCACCAGCTAAAATGCGGAAAAACCAGTTCTGTGGTTAATTGCTGCACTTCCCTCCACGCCCATGGGGCAGGTCTTCTCCTCACTCACAGTCTGGGTGCACTTCAGCCTCCAGCCTCTTTACCCCTGCCTGCTCTCAGACGGCGCAGGTGCTCTGTCAGGTCTCTGCACTCTTTCCATTAACTTTGTAGCTTCTCCCGTTTTCCCCTTTTCTTTCCGTCTGCCAGAGCTTCTCTTTTTTTCTGGTGGTTCCTTCTCCCTTGGGCAACCTCCTGGGTTGGACCTGGAGGTGCAGAAGGTGCAGGCAGCTGCCCTCCTGGCCCTGCCCTGCCTGGAGGGATAGCATTCGGAGGTGATGGCTGGAGGCAAGGAGCGGATCACAAAGGCCTTGAAGGAGGTGTGGAGAAGAGCGGAAAACTCTTTGTGTGCAGACTGTGGGAAGCCAGGTGAGTCCCCAGAGGAACAGTTGGAAGCAGAGAGCTGGGGCTGGTCTCTAGCAGCTATCTGGTGCCAGCTCTCTTGGACTGCACAGGAGTCTGGGGTGGAGAGGAAGGAGAGGCATTGCTCTGGATATTTGCTTTCTCTCCCTGGAGGTTAGCTGGCAAGGGAGGAGGAAGGAGATGCTGCCACAGCTCTGGTGGAAAGGACAGGGACATGGTTGTGCCAGATGAACGGGAGCTGTGTAACTGCAGCGCTGTGGGTTGTAGTCATGTCGGATCTCAAATACAAATCAAGGTCATGCCCAGTCAGGACCCGACAGGAAAGCTCCCGGTGAAATCCTAACTGCTCCAGAAAGAAGGCGTGATTCAGGAGGGCATTGTCTTCTCCGTGACTCAGCTCTGAACTGACAACCTGGCACTGCTGCCTCAGATTTCTTTTACTGAAGGCCTTGCACTCTCAAAAGGGTACCCAGTTTGAGATCCTACAAGCGCTGCTAAAAACACCCATTATCCTCCTCCCAAAAGGTGTACTACCCAGGCCAGACTAAGACTGGGCTAATTAGTACCATTTTACCTTAAATTCTCCCAGGAAAATTTTTGATTTAAGGCTGCTTTTCTCTTCCTGAGCTAAGTGCTGTTGGGAGTTTGCTGTATTCCACTGAGCAGCTCCTGCAGACTTTTCCCAGAGGTGGTTTCATTTTCATCCGGGGTGACCCTTTATACCAAGGGAGGTTGCAGAGCACTTCAGAGTTTTTCTGAGGTTTGGGGCAATAGAGGTTCAGATGAATTGGTTGAAGCAGGAGGAATGAAGGACTAATAGCTCTGCTTTTTCCTGACTGGCATCTGTACCTTGGGTGTCAATTAATCAGCTCAGATGAAAGCATGGTCATGCAGCTCTCTGTTTTTCAGGACTAGGTTCTCAGTTGAGGCAGCATATCTTCCAGAGGAATTTATCACTTCTGGTCACACCCTTTTTTATACCCTCAGGTCCTGACTGGGCGTCCTCTACATTGGGTGTCTTTATATGCCTCAGCTGTTCAGGAATTCATCGCAACATCCCTAGCATCAGCAAAGTCAAATCCCTGAAGATGGACCACTGGGACGATGCTCAGGTGCAGGTGAGATCTTTATCCCTGCTGGGATATCACGTGGATTGTGCTTAGGCTGTACACTAACTGTCCTGGGAAAATCAGCCCTTTGGTCTCACGAAGTTGGAGATTTAAGCTGATTTAATCTGTCCCTTTGCTACTCTCGCTCTGGATGCGCAAGCAGAGGTAACTCCCTGTAACCCACTGGGAGAGGGACGATGCACTTGCCTTATGTGTCTCCCCATGTCCTGGCAAACGCAGAGCTCTTGCAATGTGCCTTGCCAAGGCTCAGGGTCTTTGTCACTCCAGATTACTCATTTGCCACTTGCCAGCGCCATCCAATCTCTATGTGTCCTCTTGGATTCAGCACTCCAAGGGAAAAATCTTGGGCAATTCCACGCTGAGTTTCCAGATATAATGTGATCCTCTTGAGGAAAATGGCATTTATGGGAACTTGACTTTTCCCTGTTACACCCCCTCAACCCATTAATCTTCAGGGGACTGAAAATATTTTCCAGAGATCCAAAGAAAACACTGTGTATCTTGCTGCTCCATAGAGAGGATCAAGGAGGTTTGGAATGTCCTTCCAGATGGCATGGCAGCCCTGTTGTTGAACACAGTCTCCATGGGGATGTGGGGTAATGGCAACCAATCCACTCAGCACCTGTGTCACAGAAGTGACATCTATGGCACCTGTTGATCGAGGTGCAGTCAGTATACGTTCTAGAGTAGGCAAGACCTTTAAGATCCACCTTTCTGTAGCCAGACTTTGCTGGGAGGTTGCAATGGAAAGGAAAGAGAATGCTCCACTGGAGCATTATGTGCATCTAGCCCTATACTGGGTCAGGAGAGAGAAAGGTTCCCCATGAGGATGCATCAAAGGGAAGGCACTAACGCTCTGTCTAACTCTGCAGTTTCTGGCCAAGCATGGGAATGCTGTGACTAAAGCCATATACGAAGCTCACATCCCTATTTACTATTATCAGCCAACCTACAATGACTGCCAGTAAGTTGCTGCATACAAAAGAGAAGGGGAAAGGGCAGTTCTGGGTCCCTCTTGTTCCTTTCTGAGCTACCTGTCACTTTCTCCCTAGCGTGCTGAGAGAACAGTGGATACGGGCCAAATATGAACGCAAAGAGTTCATCGAGCCTGGAAAACAGCTGCCATATTCTGATGGTAAGAGCAGAGCATAGCATCAAAACACCCTGCTTTCTGCCTTCACTAGAAGCCTTTGAGTACCACTAGGAGAAAGCTACTACTAGTGTCAGTGTTGGAAATGCCACCAGTACTCCTGAGAATCCAGCTGGTACTTACAGGGCATTGTTTTTGGGGGGATTAAAATGTGGGCAGTGTAGGTCGGGGCTGTCACGGGTGGCTTCCCAGGCCGGTACTATCGGGTGGCATTTTTCAAAGGCATTTGCTGTCCTAGTGGAGCCAGACCACGGCAGTTGTCTTTGAAATGTCACTGCCAGTGCTGTGACACCAGGTGCTGGAGCCCAAGGGCCAGAGGAGTCAAGTGGAAAGAGTTCTGGTCCCACACCAGGGTCTGCATGGCCCAAGACTCTGGTATTCACAGGAGAGATGTCGCTCACGCTGTCAGAAACAGTGGTGAGAGCTGGGCTAGGAGGTGAGAAGCATCTGGGAATGTCTTTTGGTGATCTGGAGCACCTCTACTATTTTGATGACCTGGGCTTGAGCACTTCTGCTATGAGGATAGGCTAAGGGAGCTGGGATTGTTCAGCCTGGAGAAGAGAAGACTTCAGGGGGACCTTATAACTGCCTTCCAATATCTGAACCGATCGTACAGGAAGGCTGGAGAGCAACTCTTCACAAGAGTGTCTAGTGATAGGATGAAGGGAAATGGTTTTAAACTGAGGGAAAATAGGCTTAGTTTGGATCTTAGGAAAAAGTTCTTCAGTACGAGGGTGCTGAGACTCTGGAATAGATTGCCCCTCTGGGGGGGGATGCCTCCTCCCTCGAGGTGTTCGTGGCCAGGTTGGATGAGGCCTTGAGCAACCTGGTCAAGCTGAGAGGCATCCCTGCCAATGGGACAGGAGGTTGGATTAGATGATCTCTGAGGTGCCTTCCAGCCCCAGCCATTCTGCGATTGTATGACCTTTAATCTGGTCTGCAAACCCAGGACGACCACCATCTTCAGCTGTAAGTCAGAAATGAAACCTTTCCTTCTCACGTGTTTGGTTCTCAGCAATGGTCCATCACGTGATTTATCCCAGAACGTGGCTGGGACCCCAGGCTGCACGTAGCTCTCTACTGTGCCTGTGGGCGGGATGCTCTTAAACTGGTCTTTCTGCTCCTAGGGGTGAAGGAAGGCATCCTTTGGAAGCGAGGTCGAGACAACGGGCAGTTCCTACCCCGCAAGTTCCTCTTGTCTGAGAGAGAGGGATGTTTGAAGTATTTCACCAAGCAGGATGTGAGTATGGTGGTCAACTCCCACCTCAGTGTGTACTCCACCCAGGGCAGTGAGGTCACAGAGATGTTTCTGTTTCCTATGCATGATTCTGAGGTTAACATCCCAGGCCAGGGAGGATAACAAAAATGTGTCACTGAGAAGAGGGTCCCCCTCCCACTGTCAGAGTGACATTGCCCCGTGCCCTCCCTTTGTGTTTCCCTACACCCTTCCATCACTGCTGATACAAGGGCTGAACTTTCACTTCTTTCCTACCCATTTGCCTGGCTGTGGAATGCTGCACCATCCCTGGAACCAGCCTCACCCCACTGTGAGCCAAGCTGGCAAGAACCTGTTGGTTGGTTTATTTTGAGGAGGGCTACTTTTCTGCTCTTTCATCTCCCTGAAATGACTGGGGCAAGTGCTGATAGACTGTGGCAAGAAAGGGAATGGCTTGTGATAGAGAGGAGCAGAAGATGCCATCCAGAGGGACCTGGACAAGCTTGAGAAGTGGGCCTGTGTGAATCTCATGAGGTTCACCAAGGCCAGGTTCAAGGTGCGGCACCTGGGGTGAGGCAGCCCTTGGTATCAATGCAGGCTGGGGGTGAAGAGGTGGAGAGCAGCCCCCTGGGGAAGGACTTGGGGTACTGGGGGGTGAAAAACTGGACGTGAGCTGGCAGCATGTGCTCACAGCCCAGGAGGCTACTGGTGTCCTGGTGTCCTGGGCTAAATCAAAAGCAGCGTGGCCAGCCGGTGGAGGGAGGGGATTCTCCCCCTGGACTCTGCTCTGGTCAGACCCCCCCTGCAGTGCTGTGTCCAGCTCTGGGGTCCTCAGCACAGGAAGGACATGGACCTGCTGGAGTGGGGCCAGAGGAGGCCACAAAGGTGATCAATGGAGCACCTCTCCTGGGAAGAAGGGCTCCCTGGGAAGAAGGGAGAGGTGGGGGTGTTCAGCCTGGAGAAGAGAAGGCTCTGGGGAGACTTTATCACAACCTTTTGGTACTTAAAGGGGGCAAAGGATTATGGTTTTAAAGTAAAAGAGGGTAGGTTCAGGCTGGATAGAAGGAAGACAATTTTTACAGAGACTGGCACAGGTTGCCCAGAGAGGTGGTCAATGCCCCATCCCTGGAAATGTTCAAGGTGAGGCTTGACAAGGCTCTGAGCAACCTGATCTAGTGGAAGATGTCCCTGCTCATTGCAGGGGGGTTGGACTAGATGGCCTTTAGCGGTCCCTTCCAACCCCAACCATTTCTATGATTCTAGGCGTGGGCTCTTTCCTTTTGAGGCCAGTTAGCCCTTAGACTGGCTCAGCTGTAAAGTCAGATACATTCTCAGTGTTTCACTGGCCGTTTCAGAGTCCTACTCTCACAGCTCAAATCTAAATCAGAGGGCCTGGGCCACTGTTTGGACTTGAGCACACCCCACTGTGAAGAGAGCATGTGCTACAACAAGTTTTTGTTGGGGAGGGACAATTACTACCTTTTTAAACCCTTCGACCCTGCCTTACCCACTAAGTCAGTAGCTGAGGTCTCTATTCCACTAGGATTGCTCATGCATGACCAGTGTTGTTATGTTTTCAGGCCAAAGAACCCAAAATCAATATTAAAATAGATGTTATCAATGCTACGTTCCAGCCGGTGAAGATTGGGAACCCCAATGGCCTTCAGATCACCTATCTCAAAGATAACAAGACCCGGAATATATTTGTCTATCATGAAAGTGGAAAGGTATCTGGTTTTAGCATCAAACACTGCAAAGCAATTGAGGTGATTTGAAAAGCTGCCTATATTAAACGGTCTGAAGCATAGGTAGGATGGAACGTGTGTGTGCGAGTTGCTGTAGGTAACAGGGTCGGGGTTCTGGCTTTGTGTCTGTGAGTTTTGCTGTAGGGAGCAGGGCAGGAGCTCTGGCTGAGTTGGTTTGTGTGGGAGGAGATGCCGTGGAAGATGTTCAGATGTGCTGCCCGTGCATGTGGGGAATGGGGCAGCCACGCTGGCTCTGTGTGTGTGTGTGAGATGCTGTAGGTGCTGGGGAGGAAGAGCTGCCCGTGTTTGTAGTTAACACAGGGTTGGGTGCAGCTGGCTGAATTTAGATGTCTCCCTGTTGCTCTGGATAAACTTTGTCTTGTTCTTTTCTGTTCTCAGGAGGTAGTGGACTGGTTCAATGCCATCCGCTCAGTGCAGTTCCATTATCTGAAGGTGGCATTCCCCATCGCCAACGATAACGAGGTAAGGCAGCCCTGGAGAGCAGTACTGGGTCTCCCGCTGGCACCTGGGTTATAAGAGCCCATTAGTGGCGATTAGAACCCTGCGTACGGCAGTGGAAACTGCACCATTTCATAGAAGGATGAGGAAGTTTGTGTAAAAGGGCCTGTGGTGGCCAGAGAACAGCTGCTCTCAGGGCACTTTGGAGATGTAAGGGACTCCTGGCTAAGCAGTTCTGCAAACATGAATTTAAAAGGTGGATGAATTTGGGGGAATAGAAGGAAAAGATGGGGGCAAAAGCGAATAGCAAAGAAACGGGGCTAAGTGAATGATATTCTTGCCTTTCTGACAGATTAAAAACCGACTGACAAGAAACTTCCTGAAGGAGGGATACATGGAAAAGACCGGTCCCAAGGTGAGCTGCTGTGGGAGAAAAAAAACATCTAAGAGGGACCTCCTAGAGAGACCCTGACCTTCCCTGCTTCAATGTTTTTCTCCTGCTGTTTCCCCATTCCCCCCTGACTCTTTAGACACCTGTGGGAACAGTGTGTGTGCACCAAGGGAGGGGAGAATAAAAGGAAGGGGAAGGACACATGTGAAAGTAAATGAAGCCAGAGTCCCTGCTTTCTCCCAGAACAACAGAGCTCTCTGCATGTGTCTGTGTGCACGTGACCTTACAGGTATTTAGAGTCCAGATTCCTCCTGTCACAACTCTGGGGTCCTTCGCAGAAGTCCAAGAGTTGGGGACAGCAGCTGGAACTGAAAAACCTAATCCTGATCCCCACCCTCAGCTCAGAAAGGGCGAGGAGAGGAGGTTGCTGTTAAGGCAGGGGCTTGGTTCAGGTGGTTGGGATGAATTTGGGGTTTCCATTCGCACCGCTCACGGCAGAGGGCACTGTCCCCTTACATGTGTCACCTCTTCCCTTCGCAGCAAAGAGAGGCTTTTAAGAAGCGCTGGTTCACGCTGGATCACCGCAGGCTCATGTACTTCAAGGACCCTTTGGTGAGGGGGCGATCTGACCTCTGGCAACTGGAGGCAACAATACTGAGGGCAGGGTCGAAGTGCAACCAGTCTTTGCTGGGCAGCGAGGGAGGCTTGCAGGCTCCCCAGCTGCTCTGAACAGACTCTAGGTCTTCCCCTTTCCTTCCCTCCCACTTAGTTCATCACATGCTTTCTGTGTTTGTTTCACTGCCTCGGGACAATGGGAACAGGGAGGGCAGCGGTGTAAAGGTGCTGACTGGGAGGAGAGTGACCTGGGGAGAAAGAGGAGCAGCAGTTCCTCTCTGACCTCTTAAGATCTATGCTCTTAATTTTTCCTTTCTGCTGCTGCCTTTGAGTACGGCCTCCTTGCTTTTCTGAATCCCTTGACCACCTTCCAATGTCTTTGCTGCTACATCCCTGGTCCTCACCTCCTGTCCTTAGGTGCACTGCTGTTATTCTCTGGTTCTTCTGGGATTCTGTAAATCCCTCTCTTTCCTTCCTGATGTGCAGGACGCATTTGCTAAGGGTGAGGTATTTGTGGGCAGCAGAGAGAATGGCTATAGTGTCCAGAAGGGATTGCCTTCAGGGACGCAGGGTAACTTCTCTTGGCACTATGGCCTCACCATTGTCACCCCCGACCGGGAATACCTCTTCACTTGTGAGACAGAGACTGACCAGCTGGGCTGGATCGCAGCCTTCACCAGTGTCATCAACCAGGCTATGACACCACAGGAATATGCAAGTAAGTGCCTGGATGCTCTTTCCTTCCCCTCCTGGTACTCTGGCTCGGGGTATTTCCCTAACACACCACCTTTTTCCTTCACTGCAGTTGAAGCCTACTTCAAGTTTAAATCCTAGGAAGCTGTGCAGGACCCTTGCTATGACTTGACTCTACCCGGTGGACTGTCAGGAATGGAGATCAGCATCAGAGAAACACAGTGCTCTTGAAGCACCTTTTGAAGCACTTTTTTTTTCCCCATAGATGGTCTACTTTGTTCTGAGGGCCTGATTAAGCTGCTTCCTTTCAAGTGCAAGACTCTGAGCCTGAATCCTCAGTGCAACCTGTTAAATTGCTGTCATCTGACCGGCTGCTGGCAGGCCTTGCCTGTTGATCAGGCCTTGAAAACTTGGCACTTGCTGTGTTGGACATGGGACCCTAGAGTCACTCCTGCATCAAACTGCAGGCAGCCACCTACCTTACTCAAGAAAACTCCAGCTGCCTGGCTGGAGCTGCATGGGCCACTGGACTAGGAGAGACTGTTCCTTTAGAAGAATTGGCTTCTCTGCTGGTGACAGAGATGTGAAACATCTAGATATTGGATCAGGTGGAGCTATAGCTGAGAAAGGTAATTTAAAAGTTGTCATTTAACAGCCAAATGTGAGGCCCGTTTACTCCTGCCGCGTATGGGCTTGAAAGCTTCTTCAGGCCACATTTGTGTGGAGACCTTCCTCTGGTTGCTACAGAGAAGGTTAAGAGAGCTGCACAGAAACTGTGTGTGTGTATACTGCTGCTCTAGACACCACATAGGTGTATATTGTATATTACATAGACATTTTAGGCAGTAGCAGGAGGTCTGTACGTTCCTGTCCTAGTAGCAGCTAGCCCTGACCACTAAATCAACCCAAGATTCATATCTTAGAGATCATCTCCTAAAGCTCTCCCAGGAGAGCTATCTTGCACATGCTAGAAGGACCAGCTGAGTTCTGCTGATGACTGTAGAACCTGTAAAACCATCAGCAGCTTTAGGCAGGCAGTGCAAGAGTAGACATCTCGGGTGTTAAGGGGAGCTAACTGGAATTAATGAGGCAACCAGTATTTTAATTATCTCCTAAAGAAATGAATTTTTAAAAATCCCGCTGTAATTTATTTTCACTTCCTAAATGAGCTGAGCAGCTAAGTGCTAAGGCATGAGGTCGTTTCTGTACTGTAACTCTTCTCATCAGAGCCAAATGGGCAAAGGCATGGTCCAAGGGGGCCCTCTCTGTGCTGAGACCACCACAACCTGTTGGGAGCATCGACTTATTGGATGAAAAGCAGTATCATTCCCAAAAGTATTATTTTCACTGCAGTTTGCTGAGCTCTCTCAGTTTGGAGCCCAGCTTTCCTAAAACCTGAAAGCCATTGCAAAGCTTGTGTTCCAAAATGAAATGCCTTTTGGTTCTGGTAAGGCAGCCCATAAAAAAAAGCTCAAGCTCCATCTAAATGATTTGAACATTCAGTTGTCTGAGAAGAAGAGTAGAGGGGGTGACCCAGGCATGACAAGAGTTCACACTGGTAACCCAGAGGAAGGCCTCTGAAGTTGCCTCTGTCAATGCCACGTGCCCTACGTTCACTCCTGTGGCATGGCCCTGCTGAAGCTGTTGCTCTTGCGGGCAGCACATGGCTCGGGAAGGTGCTTGGGTCCTACTGCAGTGAGGATGGTACCAGTAGGATGCTCCCTTCTGTTTGCTGCTTAGTTATTGCTGCTGGAGACTGGAGGCATTCAGCCACAATGAAGCTAATACACTGATGATGTGGAGTGGCCTGAAACCCCCTGTGAACTAACAGCAGAGTGCATTTGGTAATGGTACATCTGTCTCTGCTCTGCAAGTTCTGTCCCGCTGCGTTCCCGAGGCGAAGGAGACTCAGATGTGGGTGAAGAAAGAGCAGGGTAGCATCAAGTGCAGAAGACCATGTCATGCAGCAATGTCCCACTAGAAAGCAGTCGTGCCTCCTCATCAGGCTTCTGCTTCCTGCTCCAAGACGAGGCAGGGTCCTGGGGGAAGGAGGGGGAAAGCTTAAAGAAGGAGAATGGTCTTTGGGGAGAGTGGGGACAGAGTGGGTCTAAAATATCCAGCCCTTTGAGTCTCTAGAAGTTTGCTCCTGATGGGGGAACAAGGGTGGAACAGGGCCAGGTACTAGGAAATGTGAGATATCCTGTGACCTGATGGTGTTGCTTGCAGACTGGGGGCTACATCCCCTGTCTATACCTCAAGGGGCCTTGATATCCATGGGAGGGAGTGGGGGACAGGCCCTCTCTGCCTGGCTTGGCTAAGAGCCAAGGAGAGCAGCGTGGCAGCTCCCTGCCCATTGCACTTTCACGGGTGGTCCCCGTTTCCCTTCTAAGACCACAGCGTGATGCTCTTCTGTCCTGCCACATTAGGGAGTCTTGGCCTTCAGCTCTAGCCTCTTTCAAATGAGGAAAACTGTGTAAGGGGAAGTGAGAATAAGAAAGGAAAAAAAAAGAATTAGAAGGAATAGGGAGCCAGAGGAAGGCACCGGGGAAGATGGAGCATGTCTGCAAGAAAGAGGAGGGAGCATCATGGCTCCTCAGCTAGTAGTTAAGAGCCCAGTAGTATAAAGCAGGGCTGTGTTCACACCCGTGTGTGAAGCTGAGTCAGACACATTCCTCCGTGCAGTGGGCAAGGCAACTTTCCAGGGGCTGGCGCAGGGGGTGTAGAGCCCACCACTGCTCCAGAAACTATCTGAGCTGAGAGGACGCAAACCTGGGAGAAGATTCATGTGGGCCCAGTGAATGCACAAGAAGCAACAGATGAAGATCTGGTGAAGAGCAGAGACATTTCCTCCTGGCTGGCAGAGGTTATTTTGCACTTATCAGTCTTAAACGGGAAAAGGTGTCCCCTCCTCAGCCCCTTGATGCTTACAGAAAACCACTGGACAGAGCTAGTGATGGATGAGACCCGCACAATGGACTGAGCGACTGGAGGTGAGGAATAGACTTCTCTGGAGTACCCTATGTCTGTTGAACTCTTGCCATTCTTCCCTCTCGTGTTAAGGCTGGACGTGTCTCATACTGCTAGGGGGGAAGGCAGAGGGAAGAAACAGGTCACCAACAGCCTGACTTGCTCCTGCTCGCCCTACTCCTCATTGATTGCTTGAAATTGTAATTGTTGTTCCGAGAAGAAGGCTGATTATGGAGATTAGTGTTGCGTATGGGTTTATTAG